>JAKGSA010000851.1:2927-47680 GCA_033558755.1 Philaethria dido | reverse complement strand
ATATATATATATATATATATATATATATATATATATATATATTTTAACTAATATATTTTAACTAAGTTATATTAATGTTTTTTTTAATTGTTGATATAATTGTTTATTGTACGGATCTGTCATCCCGCTATGTTTCTTTCATCCACATCTACCGGTTGACTGAAAATATTTCTTATAGAAATAGGTCCACCGTTGCTAACTACTATTCTGTAACATTATGTTGTTTGTATTTTTCAAGTGCAATGAATATATTATTATAGTATCAAACCATATTTTCTATATTCTATTTTGCAGAGAGATGCAGAGACAAATTTTGCATTACACGATTTTTTTAATTTCGAACAGAAAGTATAAAACGAAATGTCCTGACTCTTGATTTTTGATTTTCTCTATTATGCAAGTATAAAAAAAAACAAAACTAAAACTAATTAACTATAGCAAAACAAAACATATAAGAACCATTCCAGCAAATTGACAGCAACCCCTCAAAATGCAAGTAAAGGAGAAACTTTACACAACAGCTCAAGTGTACCTCCGAGACTAGGCAGTGTGAATACACATAAAACTGTAATGAACTTTATGACGCCAATATGTTGACGATAGCTGCTATAAATAGTACAGGGATAACGAGAATCAGGAAAATTTGATTAAGATGAACGTGAAGGTACCTTGTTAATATATTTAATGTGGCAGAAAATATCGAATATTTTATATACAATAATAAAGAATTTAACAATTTGGTTGTGGATTACCACTCGGGGGATTATTTAAAATATCTATGTTGAGATAAAATAAAATGCGGTAGTGAGTTGCGTCACTCATCACGCAATATCTTGACTCCGGGACTACTCGGAAAACGGGAAACGGAGTGTCCTGACACTAGATCTTTTTTACTGTCGTCTTTACTTTCCCTTCCCATCCTTATGCGAAGCACAATTTTGTATTTACAAACACATTTTCTTATTTTCTATCTCGAAATGAGGCAAAACGAAATCAATAGACATGCCTGAAACAAAAAAGAAACTGTATTTGAAAGATAAAAAATATTTGCAAAAATATTTAAGCAATATTGAAATTTTTGAGTACAAATCCAAAAATAATGGCCTGTTAGCAAATGTCGTACGGACAAACAGCAATCATATGTGCAAAGAAATTTTAGCTTTTATTCACATTCACAACTGGACTTGCGTTAAATATAACAAAATTATAAATAAAAGCATAACCTTCAAACAATATTGATACTGTGACGGGGTAAGAATACAATTCCCCTCCGCCGCTGGGTAGTATCCCGTAAGAGGCGGGTATCCCAGTAGTTTGGTGGTAGGAGGTTCGTCCTCCGTATGGCTCGCGACCACTATCATGTCAATGACGAACCGCCAAATATCTTACGATGTGTTCCGGTTCGATGGCATGTAAGCCAGGTTTTCCTCTTTCCCACCCATCCTTTTCCCAAAATGTGGTGGTTCCGATAGCGCACTACTACATTGTCCTCCCCTTCCATGTGTATCCTCTAGGCTGGCAACGCATCTACAATGTCTCTGGTGTTGTAGATGTTCATGGGCGAAGCTAACCACTTACCAGGGGTTACCACTACCAGGTGGTCCTTCAGCTCGTTTGTCATCCGTTATCCATAAAAAAAATACTATATATAATACATTGATTAATTATTTACCGGCTTCACGCATTATCCAGTATATCTGGGTAGTCAGAGAGAACGTAATCTCAATACACTCCGATCGCCGCTTTCTGCTCGAGACTTGAGACATTGCATATCAAGAGGCGGAACTCAACGCCGCGAGTTGTATTGCCAATTTTAATGTAATCGCCCCGAGTAGAAATCGAACCCACAACAATCGGAGTTACAGTTAGACGTTGTCCCACTGCACCACGGTGGTCTAATTACTTACGATTATATATTATTCTCTTCCAAGTTAAATTATCATTAGAATTCAAATTAGCTAAGTTCTCAATGTTATTTAATGAAATGGTCAGAAATTTGAATAGCAAAAGATGTAATAAAACAAATGAGATAGTTATAACTATTCTAAATAAATTATTATCTTTTCATTACTGTTTTCTTGTTCAACAAGTCTATTATGTAAGACTTTTTCGAAAACATTAGAAATACCAAATTTGGTGAAAAATGTGTACTATGAAAAATATTTGAAAACCTTTAAATTTTTTTACGCATCAAGTCCTTCCAATAACTACCCAATTAAGCTTTATGTTTTTTCATGCTACATCGAAATGTTATAGGATTATTCGCTATTAAGAATTAAATTAATTTCAAATATATTTTGTTTTTAAAATCAGTTTTACATTGTATCCCCTTATAACTTAAATTCTTTCACGCTTTATCCCTAGCGGGGTAGTCAGAGAGATCGGAGCGTCAAACGCTACGGTCCCTGCATACTTCTTTCACCACGTCCATAGTCATTAACTTCTCTATATATGCCCTCCAGGGTGTCCTCATGCTTTTTACGTGACCTTCTTCTAGTATCGTTGATAGTGTGTTCTCGAAGGACCACCGAGATCTCCCCTACCTTAACCATTATCCTAATCTTTATTAATAATTTCAATAGAATCATTAATCCGAGTAGGAATCGAACCCACACCCAATCGCGGTCTTATGTTAAGCTTTCAAAGTCATTTAAATATTCAAACAATAGCAAAGAATTTGTATAACAAAGGGTCAAAAAATCCAAAAAATTACTCAAGAGATACCAACAGTAAAAGTACTTTATCCTCTTTATCTCGTAGAATTCCTTATTTTTATACCTAACCTACAAAAACCACGGTATTCGTGGAAATTATTACTATTACCGTAATAGGCTTTATCGAGAACACTGTAAAGATAAATTCTGTTATCATTTGTTTACGAAACGAATCTGTTTGCACGTTCCTTGTCGACGTTCTATTTGTCGTTGTTTCTATGCTATTTATTTAAGGTCCTTGCGTTTGAAGTATTCCAATTTATTTAAAGATTACAAATGGCTATGGTATTGTTACAATAGTAGTTTTAGGTAGAAATTTATTGTATTTATTATATGTTGCTTTCGACTTCGGCGTGTATCAAAAAATATGCATTGATTGTTAAATTAGTTTCATTCTCGAATAAGTATATTTATAATTATTCTTATGATTCAATCCAATTATTCAATTCAATTATTTTGTAATCGATAATAATTTCACGTGTTATTTCTATTCTAAGGATTATCAAAACAGAGAACAACTTTTTTTTCGTCACAGTTTCTTTATCGTTAAAAGCTAAAATGTCAATTTTGAATTAATATTTGGATACCTTAGTAACTTCATTATCTATGAAAAATATATTTTTGATGCAGTTGTTTCTTTTATTATTTTTAACCAGACATCTCCATATGTATCACGTGTCGAGTGCGTATCTTCCATATATGTTTTAAGTGTCTACTGTAAACTCTATCCAGATGGAGCAAGTATGCAAATTAAGGTATAGATCTATTGTTTAATAAGATAAACATGTCTTTGTACATAAAATGCTTGTATTACTAAGTGACTGATAGATAACGTAGACGTAAAGAGTGCTAAAATTTATCATATAGGCTCCTTGAAGAGTGGAGGAGCCTAGGCCTAGCCTAGGGGAGCACTAGGAAAGGATTTCTCGAAATCTTACAAAACCGCGAAAATACGGATACGCGAAGACAGGTTCCCTCTGCCTACCCTGCTATATGCGGGATAGAGCGTGGAGCTAAAAAAAAGGTTTTATGTATCACGTACACGAATTTACGGGATACAGCTAGTTATACTAGAAATACAAATAAAATATTTTCATAAATTTCTTTGAAATTTACACTCACTAAATATACAATCTATACCATACTAAGAAACAATATCGAGAGTGGGCCCGGATGCAAGAAAATTGCCGATCGTGATACGAATATGGATGGTATGGAGACCCGTGGAACGTAATGAACTGATAACGCAATATGTAATCCAGTGTCTGTCGTAATTTCTGGTTCTGGCTGTTGTGGGTTCGATTCCCACTCGGAGTTCCGCCAATCAATAATCGATTCAGGCCGAAGGCGGAGAAAGGAATCTTGACACTAAGTCCTCTTTAGACTTCTGCCTACTCTGCTATGCGGGAAAAAGTGTGATATTATAACAAATAGTATTCATTTTAAAACTTTGTATACTATTTACCCATTTTATAGTTTAGAATAATAAATCTCTAATATACACTCATAAGAAACTATTAGAATTATTACAATTCCAATTTAAAAACACAAGGGTAAGTACTCGATTATGGGACATCTAAGCTTCATCGTGGCTATAAAAAATGACTCCTAAGAATTAGTACACGTAGAGGCACAAGCGTGTTACTGTAAACGTGAAGGTGTGGTTTCGATTGCCACTCCAGAAAATGAAAATATTAAATAATATTTAGTATTTTCATTTCCTCGCTCAGTTAACAAGGGAAAGCGCGGCATTGAATTCCGCCACTGAGCACTCAATGCCTCAATTCGGCGGAAAGTGGGGTGCGGAAATGTTAAAAGAACGGAGTGTCTCAACACTAGGTTATCAGGTTCTTTCTGCCTACCCTGTCATGAGCGGAATACAGCGTGAAGCTAAACAAAAAGAAGAAATGGTACTTGTTAAATATCTCAATATCTTTTGTTTAAGTACTATTCACACATTTAGTACAAAACAACATATTTACGAACTCTTTAAATATGTACTATGACAAAATTCTAACACATACCTAACCTATTTCATAAAAATTCTCCTTTTCGCCGAAACAAAGCGATATAGCGCAATATGCTTGTGGGTCACATTATTGAGTGACTGAATAATGTATGAAGGGACGAGATGAACGAATAAGTCTCACTGCAAATAACGTGTAAACGGCTTTGCTTTGGATTATTTGTACAGCGTAATAGACTGGCCGTAATAATATGTTTTATCAAATAGTATATTTATTAGTATTTTAACAAAACTCTGGTAACAAGGCAAAGCGCGGCGTTCAGTTCCGCCACTCAGCACGCAGCAGAAAGTGGGGAACGGAAAAGTTAAAAGAGAACGTAGTGTCTTAATTCTAGGTTTTCTGGTTCCCTCTACCTATCCTGCTATGTTCGGGATACAGCGTGAAGCTATAAAAAAAAATCAAATAAGATAAACAATTTCAAATATAAACTAATTTACTTTCAAATATAAATTATTATGAATAACTCAAAAACAACTTGTCAGATCTACACAAAATTTAAATAGGATCAAATTAGAGACACTAGTTATCATTTCAAACAAGAATTACCAAAATCGGTCCACCCGATAAAAAGTTATGCGGTAACACAAGTAAAGCAATACAATCGAATTGAGAACCTACTCAACTACAAAATAACTTTGAAGTATTTTTTTTTTAACTTCACGCTGTAACCCGCATATAGCAGGGTAGGCAGTGGGAACCAGAGAACCTAGCGTTAAGACACTCCATTCTCTTTCAACAATTCCGTTCCCCACTTTCCGCCGGATTGAGGCATTGCGTGTTGAGTGGCGGAACTCAACGCCGCGCTTTGCCTTGTTACCAAACCCAAAACATTTCCTGGAGTGGGGATCGAACCCACAACCTGTCGCGTTTACAGTCGCACGCCATGACATGCCTCTGCGCCATGACAGGCGTTATAAATTGAGGCGTTGAAGTAAATAAAAAATGTATTATTAACTTTGAGAGGCTATCAAGGCGTAGTCAGACAGCGTCTGACTCGATTGGTTATAGGTTCAATTCTCCCTCGGGGTAATGATAATGTTTAAAAATAGAGATTGTATGTTGATTTGTATTTTGTTTAGAGCAGAGAAATGTTTCCGTTCTAATAGAAGTGAAAGCTAAAGACTAATCATTTTACTTTCTAATTTTGATACAAATAACTCAAATACTAAAAAAAAGAACATTTTCTAGGAGTTTCTCTATATTAATATGTGAAGCAAAATCTTTGTACCCCTTTTTACGAAAATTACGCGAACGGAGGAGCATGAAACTTGGCACACTTATAATTTTTATAGCGAAGGAGTGTAGAATAATGTATATAGACTAGATATTTTTAAAATAATCCATAAAAAATATTAAATTAATAAAATAAATATTACACACGCTACCATGGTTTGACATCCATGTTTATATAAAGTGACATATACGTTGTTAAGCAATGCGTTATTAACGTGTCAATGGGGACACTAGTAAATAAAAACACATGTGGAAGATTGTGTTAGATAAACGTAACATAGTCTTAATAAAACTTATTATTTCTTTATTTTTAACTTCACGCCTGCTATATGTATTTCGCATATAGCAGGGTAGGCAGAGGGAACCTGAGAAACTAGCGTTTAAACCGGTTTGAGGCATTGCGTGCTGAGTAGCGGAATTCAAAAAAAATAAAAAAAAAGGTGTTTTAAACATTCTTAAAAAAAACAATAAATTTTACATTACTTTTTAATCATTTCTAAAATAAACAGTTGAAATAAAAGGGAGTTTAGGATTCGAAAACGGCGCAGAGTAAAGCCGACCCCGTAATATTAAACGTAAATTGCTATTAAATTGTTTTGAAGCGCTGGCTTGCTCGCAGCTACTGGCGTAAGAATCTCTTTTAATTACGCTCATTCTAAAATATATGTATAAAGAAGCAAAGATATTGTAATAAGGTATTTTAATATATTTTTCTTTTATTATTTTTAACGCCTGGTTTGGCGCAGAGGCACAAGCGTGGTACTGTAAACGGGACAGGTTGTGGATTCCCACCCCAGGAAATAGAATTTTTCATCATCTGGGTTTTGGTAACAAGGCAAAGCGCGCCGTTGAGATGCGCCTCAGCACGCAATGCCTCAATTCGGCAGAAAGTGGGAAACGGAGTGTCTTAACACTAGATTCTCTCTGCCTACTCTGCTATATGCGGGATACAGTGTGAAGCTATGTATGTATGTATGTTACTATTTTTATCTCTGCATTCTAGTAAAATACCGCGTGGTGTTGAGTTCCGCGATTTCACAAGTGATGCCTCAAATTCGGATGGTACGCAGAGAACAGAGTGTGTTGACACTAGGTTCTCACTGATTGTCCTGCTTAATGGGAAAAATGCATGATGAATTATATTTTTTACTTTGGGTACTATTTACTTTAAGTCGAAGTGTAAATATTTTAATATTGCATAATAAAATATTTAAAAAAAAAGTTAAACATTTGAATTGATTTATTTCAGTTCTTTTTTTAATTTATTTTTAATTTCTAAATTCTAATTAAAAGTAATTGCTATGATTTATAATTTAATAGTATTTTCAGTAAAAACAATTTTATGACCGTTTAAATATGAGTTATGCCACTCAACACGAAACGAACGGAGTGTAGAATAGACAACAACAGAGGGTCTTAACACTCTGTGCTCCCTGACTACTGTATTATTATTCTTTATTTATACATTTTTTTTAGCTTACAAAGGTGAACGTATCCCTGAAAGAGGTCTCTTCCAGTCAACCTGTGGAAGTGGATGACTGTAACTGGCGGGATTAAGGTACAAAAACCAAAAAAAGCAAACTGTAATAAAAAATAGACATCCAATAGAATATATGTAAACATAATAAATATATAATATACCATACCTACATACAAATATATACATATACAAAAATATTAAAAAAATACATAAATAGACTATAGAAATATATATTCATCTTTCTGTATATAAGTCGTCTCAAACAAACAATTTTACACTTAAATACAATGTTACATTCTAATACACACGTTAGAACACATGAAAAATTTCCTTTATCGACATTTTAAATTTAGATAGGTAAGGAGAACTGTCAACTAAGCCCTTTGGGATCTCTCACGAGAAAGAGGGAACGGCATACAATGTTAAGCTTTTGTAAAAAGCTTTTAAATCTATTCCTTTCCTTTTGTTACATCTATAAAAATAAAAATGAATCATCGTAATGCTTGTACTCGCATAACTTCCATATGACTGCACCAAATTAGATATATTTTTCTTTTATGTGTTCGATATTTTTAGGAAAAGGTTTATGAAAAAATGTATTTTTTTTTTAACTTCACGCTGTATCGCGGGGTATAGCGGGGTAGGCAGAGGGAACCAGAGAATCTAGTGTTAAGTACTACACTACATTCTCTTTTAAAATTTCCGTTCCCCACTAAAAAATATTTGCAATATATTTTTTTTAATTCTCAGTAAGTTTGGCAAAAAAATATGGCGGTATGAAGTTTGCTGGGTCAGCTACTAAATAATTAGAAAGACAGAAAAATATTATATCCACAAAAGCCTAAAATATTTCATTAAATTTGAAATCTTAAAAACATATGATATGAGACACTAAGAGAGAGAAGAGAAAATTTTTTTAACATTCCATAGACTTCACCGAATAAATATCGGGCCTATTGCGTTGGAATGAACGGAGTTTGGAGTGCCTGGGACTAAAAGATCCTTTTAAAATTTGCCACTATTCGAAATCTTCTCTCTTTCTAACCAAATCTTATCTATATTCTAATACCTAGAAACATAGTATGAAACGTCATACAAAAATTATATTTTGTGAAATTGCACACAAAATAATCAATCGGCCATAAAAGACCACAAGTCCTTGAACATCAAAAAGAAAAATCAAGCCTACTTATAATACGAACTAACTTACAAAATATATCTAAGTTATAAATATATTCCGAAGTATTTAGGTAGTAGGCGGTTTTCGCAACAAAACATGTACCATTTGCATATTTGGCAAAATCCGTCGGTACGCCTCATTAGCCGCATTGCTTTGCGCTGGTGCTTGAATGACGTATAACAGACGACCAAATTTACATCTTTACATGGGATTTATCTAACGATATATACATATATGTCTATGTAGAAATATATTTGTTGTCGTGCAAGATTTTTTGAATTTATGATAATTTACCAAGAACTAATAAAATAATGAGCAGGCCATATCGGTCGTAGAACCGACAACCGATGAGGAAGAAAGGTTCTCGAGTGACGACCAAGAATCGGAAGGCGTAGCTTGGGACGGACCCTACTAGATGGACCGACGACCTGGTCAGAATTGCGGGAAGGCGCTGGATGCAGGAGTCATCCAATCGTGCTACATGGCGTCCAGCAGTGGACGCCTTCCGGCTGACGACGACGACGACTACGAAGATATTAAAATTACTTATTAGTGAGCGTGATTGGTTGTGGATTCGATTACCACTTGGGGAATGATTAGATTTAAATTATTTTCGTTTGTCTGCTCTGGTGAGGTAATGTCTTGAATTTGTCCGGAAAGTAAAGAATTGAGTGTCTAGACACTAGGTTTTCACTGACAACTTTTCTTCTCATCTTATTTGTTCTTTTCTCTCTCAATTATAAATATATATTTATAAGGTTTCAAATTTAATAAAATATTTCAGGCTTTATGTGTATATAATATTTTTTAACATTTAGTAGCTGACCCGGCGAATTTTGTACCGCCATTTTTTGACCTCAACACTGTGATTTTTAAATCTTACTATATTTTTTATGCAGGAGAGGAGCTAAAAAAAGTTATATGTATTATTATTCTTACAATCATAACAACCCACAATCGCCCACACAAGGCTATATAAAGTCGAAAACTCAAATCGTCTAATAATAACTGAAAGAGCTTATTTTCAGAAGTTACTAAGAAACTTCTACCCAAAAGATTACTAAGATTCACCACATTGATTACGTGACGAGAAAGATGAACAACCCGGATTATTCATAATAAAGTGCAAATAGCACGTACGAATATAATATCATATTTTCGTAAGAATTTCTAAGATATATATGAAAATACTGCACGGAATACACTAAGTTGTTAAAGTTAAATTTAGCTTTTTATTATAGTTTTTTTTTTATGATTTTGAATATACGGTATGGTATATACGTCATCATGGTGTATTTGGTATCCAACTGTACTAAATATGGTTGTCAGTTCGATTTCCATTTAGAGAAATTACAAGCAAAATTAGATTTTTTGATTTGAGTTACGCTATCCAATATAAAAATAATAATTAAGTATCGGTAATAGTATAAAAAAATAAAGTATTGAATATTATAATACTTACATATATTTAAATCATTTTTTTAACTTCACTCTGTATCCCGCTTATAGCGGGGTAGGCAGAGGGAACCAGAGAACCTAGTGTTAAGACACTCCATTCTCTTGCAACAATTCCGTTCCACACTTTTCGCCGAATTGAGGCATTGCGAGTTGAGTGGCGGAACTCAACGCCGCGCTTTGCCTTGTTACCAAACCCAAGAATTGAAAATACTAAATTTTAAATTTCCTGGAGTGGGCATCGAACCCGCAACCTGTCGCGTTTACAGTCGCACGCTTGTGCCTCTGCGCCACGACAGGCGTTAATATTTAAACCTATAAATATAATTTTCGTTAATAATTATTTCTTACATCGTTAATCATTTAAATGTTATAATAGTAAAACGCTTACAACGATGAAATATTATAAATGTATATGCAGTATGCTGTGGTAACAGGTTCAAATTCAGTATAATTAGAAACATCGTACCAGTGCTTGTACATGACACATAAGTAACAACCATGTAGTGATATATCACTAAAATATTTATCACTAAATTATACTTAAGCTATGTGTGTATCCTAAAATATAAATCCATATATACATTTTCATAGTTAAAAAGCACTAAAACTAATTATAATTAATCTTTCATATAAAACAAATGAAACTCGCTGGAACTAGGATGATAAATTGAAAACGATATCAGCAGGAGTCAGGCAATGGCGGAATTTTATTAATTTCTATTTTCCATTTGCGTTAATGACTGTCGTTTCTCAAATGAAAATTTGTCGATGGTACTCTTGACAATTATATTGTTATAAGTAGAAATTATTTTTTTTGCTCTATAATTCTTTATTTGTATTATCATGGTTTTTAACCGAGCTCAAAACTGAGAAAGTTTATTTAGAAAACGTATAGAAAAATAAATTTTAACTCAGCGGGACTCAAACCCGCACCCTTTGGAAAGAGACACTCTTACTAAGTATGTCTGCCTGCCGCTAAGCCATACTGGTTCGAGTCCTGCTGCGTTCAAAGTTTTATGTAACGTTTTCTAAATAGTTTTTTGTTTCGTAAGTATGAATAACACTTTAAAACTACAAAAATAAGGAGAATGTGATCAATCCGATTATTTTTATTTGTGTGTTACCGTATAACTTTTTACTGGGTCAACCTATTATTATGATTCAAATCAAAAATCAATATCAAATAATTTTATTCAAAGTAAGAAGTTACAAGCTTCATTTTTTGAACGTCAAATAATTTACCACCAGTTCACTAAATTTAATGCCTCAGACCTAAGAAGAACAGGCGCAAGAAACTCTAGCGGGACTTTTTTTTTCCTCAGTCAATACTTTACAATTATTTATTAGTGACAATGATACCTTTGAAATAGACTGGAGCGAGCAATTCATTCCCAAGGCGTGCTAACATGTGTAAAATCATTAATTATTTCTTTTTTTTATATTACAACTAGTGCTGATGTACAATTTAATTAAGATCTGACGAGTTATTCATAATGATTTTAATTTTTAGTGCAAATCGATCGATTTATTATAAGAAAATCGAATAATACTATTTTAATCCAATTCTAGCCCTCTGATTTCCTCTCTAAATTGGCATACGTGACAAACAATAGTAGAAGCCATATTTGTTTACTAGAACAACCAGGAAATGTAAAATTTAGTATTTTCATTTCTTGGGTTTGGTAAGAAGGCAAAGCGCGGCGTTGAGTTCCGCCACTCAACCCATAATGCCTCAATTCGGCGGAAAGTGGGGAAAGGAATTGTTGAAAGAGAATGGAGTGAAACACTAGGTTCTCTGGTTCCCCCTGACTACATGCTATATACACGCTATATGTTTCGCGCTACGAGTATATGCGGGATACAGCGTGAAGTTAAAAAAAATAAAAAAAGAACAATCAGGAAAGTGAAAATATAATTTCAACGTCTAGGTCACTAAAGTTTCTTCGCTTAACCCGCAAATTACGATTTATAAATGGTGGAGTACCAAAAAAATTCATTATACATGTACATTTAAATTATGTAAAAATCAACTTGTATATATATACATAGCTTCATGCTGTATCCCGCATACAGCAGGGTAGCCGGAGAGAACTTAGTGCTAAGACACTCCGATCCCCACTTGTAACATATATATATATATATATATATATATATATATATATATATATATATATATATATATTTTAACTTCACGCTGTATCCCGCATGTAGCGGGGTAGGCAGAAGGAACCAGAGAATTTAGTGTTAAGACACTCCATTCTCCTTCAACATTTCCGTTCCCCACTTTCCGCCAAATTGAGGCATTGTGTGTTGAGTGGCGGAACTCAACGCCGCGTTTTGCCTTGTTACCAAACCCAAGAAATGAAAACACTAATATATTTATTCACAATATATTCGAGTATGAAGATAATTTTTCACGTATTCATGTATAAATTCGATAACATTTATGTAACCCTTATGGTACGGCATCGTTTTGTGATTACCATAATGCCTTATCCATATTTTTGTTTTACGTTGAAATTTATGTAGTACATTTTAGTTTCATTTTAGTAATGTGTTCGAATTTGTTAAAATTTTATATATTTAAATTAAATACAGTACGTTACGTATATTAAAGGGGGATTCTCCTTTATATCGCCTTTTCTGATTCAAAGCTGATTTTTTTTTCTTGGTTCACATAAAAGAAAAATATATGAAGATTACAATGGTATGTAGTTTTTTTTGCTTCCGGTTTTTATTACGAGCTGCATCCTGCCCGCCAATTCAAAACAGCAGGTGTACAAGTGTCAAAAAAAATCGACAGCTTGTGATTTTTTTTCTGTATATTTTTTTTGTCGAGTTAAATATCTAATAAAACAATCTGAAAAGTTCGCTTGACTCACCTTTTTATTTGTACCCTATAAAAATCCCAAAAAACCCGTTTTCTTAATCCTCCTAAAGGAGAATCCACCTTTATATTATGATTTAGTTCAGTGAAAACGATTGACAAAAATAAGAAACGATTAAGGCCACGATTTTTTATTCGAACAGTGCAATGCAGAACTCGATATCTGTATCAGCCGGATGTAGAACGCATGGCTTAGTGGTCAGACCGCTTGGACTATCTCCAAGAGGCGTGGGTTCGAGCCCCGCTGCGTTCAAATTTTTATACGTTTTCTAAATATGTTTTTAAATTGGGGATCTTCAAAAAGAGTTAAAGATTTTAGGCAAGCGTGTGTCATCGTAGGCCTTCAAAACTTAAGCATTGATACGGTCATACGTAAATTAAAGTAAACGTAATTATAAAAAAAATAAAACTCGTTCTCTAAGAAGGTTTTTAAATATTTCTTTACATAGAAAAAATAGACAATCCTTAATATTTTCTTATACCCTCTCCATAAAAAAACAATAAGCATGTGACGTAAATGAATTTTCAAAAAAAAAAGATTCTAAAAGTGGGGAACAAAATTGTTATAAGAGAACGGAGTGTCTTAACACTAGGTTCTCAGGTTCCCTCTGTCTACCCTGCTATATGCGGGTTACAGCGTGAAGTTAAAAAAAAAAAAAGAAATTCTAAGATGACAACTGTAAACATGTATTATTTATCTCGCTTTTTTATTTTAAAGTGTTTATATGTAAATATATATAAACTCAATAAAAATAATTATAACCAACAGAGGTTTGGTTCATCAATTAGGAAAATGAAAGGAGTTAAGCTGGTTCCATGAGGGACTGCCCACGCAACCTTTTACTTATAATGGAACGCTTTTAAACGAGCTTTGATGTTACAGTATACTTGTATTTTTAGAAGAAGTTATCATTATTAGATTCTAAGACCCAAATATTTGTTTAATAATAAAATAAAAAGCCGCTTCTCGCTTTAGGGGTAAAGCTTCACTAAGGTCTTAGTGTCAAGACACTCCGTTTGCCGCTTGCCAGCCGAATTTAAGACATTGCGTGTTATGTGGCGGAATTCAACGCCGCACTCGGTCATGCCAGAACTGAAAATAGTTTAAATATAATCAATTAAATATTATTCAATCGGATTATTCAATTTGGCGGAAAATGGGGAACGGAATTTAGATTCTCTGGTTCCCTCTACCTACCCCGCTATATGCGGGATACAGCGAGAAGTTCAAAAAAAAAATTTTTGCACAAACTATTTTCAACTATTACTTTCTGAAGAATTTTTTTCACAAATTTATAACTATTATGGCCAAGGTACAGTCTTCCGTAAACACAATGCTTGTGGATTCAATTCTCACTCGGAAGGATGATAATTTTAAAGTAACTAGTGTCCCCGTAAATGCGTTAATAACGCATTACGTTGTGACGATTATATCACTAACGCACGCATATAAACACCATGGTAGTGTGTGTAACATTTATTTTATTAATTTAATATACTTTTTATGCATTATTTAAAAAAAATATTTGCATTTTGCACTCCTTCTCTATATAAATTACATATAAGTGTGCCAAATTTCATGCTCAATTTTCGTAAAAAGAGATCTAATGTTTTTGCTTTACGTATTTATATATGGATTCTCCGTTCTCCACTTACAGCCTTAATCTATCCGGCGGAAAGTTGAAAACAGAGTGTCTTGGCACTAGATTTTTTCTGACTATCTAATTATGCGGAAAAAACGTGAAACTACTTTAATGAATTCGAAAAACCTAAGTTAACTTACTATAATATAAACGATACTGGAGAAAGGTCACGTACAAAGCGCGACGACCGCCCAGAGAGCATGTATGAAGAGATTGAAGACTTTGGAAAAACGTGACCGTAACCTCCGAGGTCCTATAATAATGAAAATCCTTTAATTTTGGTAACAATTTTAGTGCTATTATGATATATGTACTTGGATAGTGTCTGACTTAATTACTATATTAATATAGTTTTTTTTTTTTATGATAAAATGGCGATGGAGGAGTATGTATAATGGAATACTTTTTTTTATGGATAACGGATGGTAAACGAGCAGAAGCACCACCTGATAGTAAGTGGTTACCGTCACCCATGGACATCTACAACACCAGAGATGTTGTAGATGCGTTGCCGACCTAGAAGATACAGATGGAAGGGGGGGACAATGTAATAGTCCGCTATCGGAACTACCACATTTTTGAGAAAGGGTGAGTGGGAAAGGGTGAGTGGAAAACCTGGCTTACATGCCATCGAACACATCATTAGATATTTTGCGGTTCGTCTTTGACATGATAGTGGTCACGAGTCAGATGGAGGACGAACCTCCTACCACCTAACTACTGGGATATCCGCCTCTTACGGGACGCTACCCAGCGGCGGAGGGATATTGAATTCTAACCCCTTCCCTTCCCAATTCCCTCACAGGGACAATAAAAACATATAGTGTACATAGAAAAGAAGTACAGACATCCAACATTTTTATGATAATGCATCACAAATTCATTATGTTTGACATATTCTTGAATAAAGTAACATACACGTTATGGAAACGTACACGTCAATGGGGCTACTAGTAGTAATAAATCAATTTTAGGGATTTGCTTGATCTCAGGGGAGTTATATTATAAAGCGCGGCGTTGTGATCTGTAGCTCAACACTGTGTTTTTAAATCACTTAAACGTAAAGATTGGAACGCATATTCATAAACTCTCTCTGTCTACCTCACAAATTGCAGGAGGTGTATAAAAATAGATAAATTAATAAATTTTGAGAGTTTTATTCTTCGCATTATTTTAATAGAAGCAACGAACCTGAAAATATGTCCTTTTCTTTAGAAGTTAACGACAAAGTTTGCTTTAACTAATCTGGTGTTCCGCAAGATCCTTTATCGAAAACTTGTAATGATCCTAAAGCTGTATTCAAATGATGACATTTAAATATTTTCCCATGAGTGATATAACTGTAACAACAGCTATATAACTGAGAACAGTAAGTCCAGGGTTCGAATCCAGTATCATTAAAAGAACCATATTCTTCTTATATAATACTCGAATACTATTTTAGAATAATAAATTTAAAAAGAAACATTTGATAGATGCTAAAAACAGTCAATACAAAAATTGCCGAAATAAAAGAAATGACGACTGAGGTACCAATTTTTATATTACTTTCCAAATATTTTTTCCAATCAAAGTTTCCAAAGTAAAATCGTGTTGGTGATTTTATATAAGTAAATTTCAATGTCATGTTTACATTAATATGAGAAGAAAAAGCTTTCAATTTTAAGCTCTTTTTTTAGAAAATTAGGTATGTAGACCTGACTTCACACTTTATCCCTAGTGGGGTAGTTAGAGAGAACGGAGCGCCGAACTCTACGGTCCCTGCATACCTCTTTCGCCTCGTCCACAGTCCTTTATTAACCTCTTCATGCATGCCCTCCGGGAGGTCCGCATACTTTTTATGTATTTACGTTTTTACGTTTGTAGACATAATACCTCGAAATTCCGCATAGGTAAAGTTTGTATGGAGAATACATACAGAAAGACAGTATTTTTCATAAAGATGCATTAAAAATATGTTTAACGGGTTCGATTTCTACTCGGGTACAAATGATTAAATTTATATTGTTTTCATATTACTGCTCTAGTAAGAGAAAGCGCGACGTTGAGAATTAACACTCAAAACGATCTTTGGCGAAAAATCAAGAACGGAGTGTCCTGGCACTAGGTTCTCTCTGACTACCCTACTATTCGAGAAAAGACGTAAAGATGAAAAAAAACTATTAAATTAATAAAATAAATATTACCCACAAAATTTCATACTTAGTAACGTGTATTTTGCGCGTCAACGAAGCTTTTAAAATAAATTTTGAAGTAAATATATTTGAAAATAAATGTATATATTTTTTTAACTTTACACTGTATCCCGCATATAGCAGGGTAGGCAGAGGGAACCTGAGAACCTAGTGTTAAGACACTCCGTTGTCTTTTAACAAATCCGTTCCCCACTTTCCGCCAGATTGAGGCATTACGTGTTGAGTGGCGGAACTCAACGCCGTGCTTTGCCTTGTTACCAAACCCAGAAAATGAAAAATTCCATTTCCTGGAGTGGGAATCGAACCCACTATCTGTCGCGTTTACAGTCGCACGCTTGTGCCTCTGCGCCACGATAGGCGCATTAAAAATAATATTAACAGTAATATTTAGTGTATGTCATCGCCTTTAGATCTTAGTCTAAGTTGTTGGCTTAGAGAAGACCCTTTAAATTTAATTTACTTACAAGTATCGTTACTTTCTACTAAAGTTTACTTGAGGTAGATTGTATTTGACTTCAACTGTTACCTGGAAGTAATGCAAAATTTCTGCTAGATTTCTGCTTCTTTATAAAAAATAGATAAAACCTGTGGCATGTTTGTTTGTTTATTCGTCCATTTTTGTCCATTTTTTTTTATTTTTTATCAAATTTAGATCTAGTTTATGTTTTTTTTATGGAAAAGGCAATGTATACGATCGTACGGAACCTTGTGAAACACCATAGGAGCTACAAGCATAGCCATATTGACGATGTTTAAGGTATAGGTAGACGCTTTAAAAGTACCCATATCGCTGTCATTGTTGCTAATCAACCAATAAGCAGTCTTGTTTCAATTTTACAAAGTCATAATTAAGATATACTGACTTCCTTTGATTGATGATCATTCAAAATTTCAAATGGTTATATAATTATGGTTACAATATTGACATTCGTATCCTGCTGAGTTATTTCATTTCCTTTTTAAGATAGCGCAGTGGGGGGCACTGCAATCAGTGCAGCCAATGCTGCAGGTTAAATTGTCACTCGAGTAACGAATATATTTATTTTCGTCTCCCTGCTCTGGTTAGGCTACATGTGTTTTATTACCCAATACACAATACGTGAACAGAGGGCTATGACAATAAGTTCTTTCTCTCTCTTCATGCCCTGCTATACGGAAAAAAGTGCTAAGCTTCTAACCTTATTTTAACTAAAATAGACTAAGTGGAAAAAAATGTCTGCGACAAGTTTTTCAGTAATGTAGAATAATAAAACGTACTTTTGACTTTAAAATATTTGCAATATATCTGTAATATATGAAAAGTAAACAAAGTAAAGCAGCTTCTCTTCTACCCCGCATATCAGGTTTGACAGAGAGATACTTGTGCGTGCTGAATCACTCCATTCGCTGCCTTCCACCCGAATTCGAAATATTGCGTATCTAGTAACGAAACTCCGTACCGGATTTTATCTTACTAAAACGAAAAAAAGAAAAATAATACATACATACATACATAGCTTCACGCTGTATCCCGCATATAGCAGGGTAGGCAGAAGGAACCTGAGAACCTAGTGGTAAGACACTCCATTCTCCACTTTCCGCCGAATTGAGGCATTGCCTGTCGAGTGGCGGAACTCAACGCTGCGCTTTGCCTTGTTACCAAACCCAATTAAAAAAATTAAAGTTAATAAATAATATAATCATTCCCCCCGTGGGAATAGAACCCACAGCCACTTGCGTTTGCAATAAATAGATATTGCCCTACTGCGCCACGGTGGACGAATACAGATATATGATAATTAATTAGCGATCTCAATTTCCACGATCATTGAGTGTTTGTACTTATTATTGATATTCTCTTACATACAATATATCAAGAGCTCTTATCAACATCGTAGATAAATTAAAAAGACACGAGTTTTGTTTTTAAAATAAGTAAAAATATCGATTTATAGTATAATAGTATCTAGTATGGCTATAAACGCGGTAGGTTGTGGGTACGATTCCCACGCGAGGAAAATAAATTATTAAATAATATTTAGTATTTTCATTTCCTCGCTCTGGTAGCAAGGCAAAGCGCGGCGTTGAGTTCCCCTACTCAGCACGCAATACCTCAATTCGGCGGAAAGTGGGGAACGGAAAAGTTAAAATAAGACGGAATTAAGACTCTACGTCTTATCAGATCAAAAAACTTAGTGTTAAGACACTAAGTCTTCTGGTTCCTTATGCCTATATGAGATAGATGTCTATGCTATAAGCGGGATAATTGTATTTAAATTGTTAAAGCTGAAAAGAAAAAAAAACTAGTACATTCAAACTTATATTATAACAAAAATAAAATATCCCCTGGTCGCATTAGAACCTGTGATGAAAGCCAAGCCAAGCAGTAGTAAAAAATTTTCTACTGTTCCACAATAATCACAACTTGTCACCCAACAACGACTTACTAACGAAAAATAATACTGAAACCATTCTTTATCTTAATAACAAAAAAAATCCGATTCATCATAAAAACGTCCCATTCAAAACGAATAATCCTTTTAGATTTTACTCGTAATGGATTTCCTTGTCATATTATTTGAATAAACGCTGGGTGTAATAACGTTTTGTTATAGTCCACTATCCGTCTACTTGCTGCATTATTACTGGAGAGATAAAAATGTTTCATACTTTAAAACAATTCTTGTTACTGTCGACACAATCTCAGCTTAGTCGTTGATTTATTTCCTCAAACTCTATTACATTTTCTTTTGTGCAGGAAAAAGTATTCGCCAAATAGATGTATCTTTATAGATGTCAGTAGAAACTAAGTGTTTTTGGTTTATTGTCTTATACTTGCTTACTTAGACTAATAGCACAAAAATGCTTGCAATGCTATCACTTAGGTAGGAGGTTCGTCCTCCGTCTGGCTCGCGACCACTATCATGTCAAAGACGAACCGCCAAATATCTTATGATGTGTTCCGGTTCGATGGCATGTAAGCCAGGTTTTCCCCTTTCCCACCCATCCTTTCCCCAAAATGTGGTGGTTCCGATAGCGGACTACTACATTATCCTCCCTTTCCATCTGTATCCTCTAGGTTGGCAACGCATCTAGTACATCTCTTGTGTTGTAGATGTTCATGGGCGAAGGTAACCACTTACCATCAGGCGGTCCTTCTGCTCGTTTGCCATCCGGTATCCGTAAAAAAAAAAAAAAAACTTAATACGAATGTGAATGTAAAATTATTTTTATATATATTTGTAATTCTAATGCATTTGAAAGAAAATGACGTTTAAACACTGCCTTTCCATTTAAATTTTAACAATGTAAAATTCCACATTTCTCTATCGGCATGATTTTCATAAAAAGGATCTTGGATTGTTTCTACAGTATAGATAAAAAAGCGTAACCATAAAATGCCTATGTAAATTCCACCGCCACGCCATATCTTCCAGTGAGCCAAAATTAACACAGTGTATTATAGAAGTTTTCTGTGTATATCCAGTAATACTAAGGAAAAAGTTTCAAATGAAATATTTTATCAAAGTCAAAGTCAAAGTCAAATAATTTTATTCAAAATAAGAAGTTGCAAGCTTCATTTTTTGAACGTCAAATAATTTACCACCGGTTCACTAAATTTAATGCCTCAGACCTGAGAAGAACCGGCGCAAGAAACTCAGCGGGACTTATTTTTTTTTTTTTTATATTCGACAATGGTTTACAATTCTTTATTATTGGCAATGATACCTTTGAAACAGACTGGAGCGAGCATTTCATTCCCAAGGTGTGTTATCATTTATAAAATCACTAATTAGGTAATAACCTTTAACACACAAACGTCTTTTTACAATTTTTTTTAAATTGTAAAATGGAAAGTTCTCGGACGTTTTCTGGGATCCTATTGTAAAAGTATACACATTGTCCCATAAAAGAATTGCGGACTCGATGCAATCGAGTTACAGGCGCTGCAAGTTTAAGCCTATTTCTTGTATTTATATTATGCGCATCGCCAACTTTGTTAAAATTATTAATATTTTTCTTAACATACAGTAGTATCCCATATCCCCATCACGTATATTTCGGTATTCGAAAATACATTTCAGAAAAATCAATGCTTGGAACACTTACTTTACAGCAGTTCGTGATAACAGGTTCTTGAAACTTTTGTTTTATTTGATTCAGTACGGATATTTGTTCCATATTTTTTTAGTAATATTACTACCAACACATTTTTTATAGTTTTCATTTGATATTATTTAAACCTCAGGAAAAACTTCCAATAACCGATATTGCTTGAAAAACAGGGTTCATAAAAAGAAATCTCTCTGTCTTTCTGCTTATTTTTCTTATTTATATTATTATATAGAACTATTTAAATCGGCGGAAAGTGAGGAACGTAAATCTTAAGAGAACGGAGTGTCTTAATACTAGGTTCTCCGGTTCCCTCTGCTTGCCATAACAGGGTACGGGATACAGCGTGAAGCTAAAAAAAAGAACTAAACATTAACATAAATAAGAATTCTTTCTACTATTTCATTTAGATTTATCTACATCTATCATCATTTATCTACAAACAAAATTATAATTTCATAAAAAGGTCGTACCAGTATAAGTTTATTTGAAGCTATCATATTCAAAATCACTGAACCACTATAATGCGAGATAAATTCATTCATGCATTCATTGAAACGAATATACTCAAAGACATTTTTTTTTCTGTTACAAAATCTTATGTGTATTAAAGATAAAAACGCCTGTCGTGGCGCAGAGGCACAAGCGTGCGACTGTAACCGCGACAGGTTGTGGGTTCGATTCCCACTCCAGAAAATGTAAAATTTAGTATTTTCTTTTCTTGGGTTTGGTAACAAGGCAAAACGCGGCGTTGTGTTCCGCCACTCAGCACGCAAATGCCTCCATTCGGCGGAAAGTGGGGAACGGAATTGTTGTAAGAAAACGGAGTGTTTTAACACTAGGTTCTCAGGTTCCCTCTGTCTACCCTGCTATATGCGGGTTACAGCGTGAAGTTGAAAAAAAAAAGAGATAAAAAGATCATATGAAACAGATGATATTTGAA
This sequence comes from Philaethria dido, assembly GCA_033558755.1. NCBI lineage: Eukaryota > Metazoa > Arthropoda > Insecta > Lepidoptera > Nymphalidae > Philaethria > Philaethria dido. The sequence continues at coordinate 25,828 of JAKGSA010000851.1, read as the reverse complement.
TTCTTTGTGTATTTAAAGATTCAAAATATTTAAGTAATTAAGCTGACGTGAATTCACGTCATTCAAACTTCTATTCCTGGTTGGCGCATTTCAAATTATTATATTATATTTTCAACATTGATATTTGTTGGAATATCAATTGATTTTATAGTTGGACAACTGACTTGTTAAATTATCAAGTTGTTTTATAGATTGTCAATTGAGTATTATACAAAAACTTATCTTTTATAATTAGTACGTCGTTTGACTTCTATAAAATGGTTGCCGCCACTCATACTGTGTTCTTTACATGTAAGAACTTTCGAGTCAAAAAGCAGTTTCTTCGAGTTCTCTTTCTTTCGGTGAAATATAATTTTATTTATCCTAACATCCTACAATATTTTTATATTTTGTCATAACAAATTTTGTACTTTTTATCCCCCCCCTTGATGGTAAAAGCTTGCTGCGACCAGCTTCCGATTTTCATTTTACAAAATAATAAATTAGCCGGGCGCGCGTATTAAAAGAAATATAGCAGCTTCACGCTTTATCCCGCATAGAAGGGTAGTCAGAATGAACCTAGTGTCAAGATACTCCGTTTTCTTTCCGTTAGAATTAAAGACATTGCATGGTAAGTGACGGAATTCAACGCCGCGGTTAGTCTTGCCAGAACGGAGAAATAAAAATAATTTTAAAATAATTATTCCCCGAGTGGAAATCAAATCTACAACCAATCGCGTATACAGTCAAACACTGTCCCACTGCACCGCGATGGCCTCATTTTTTTTAATTTACAACTTTTGTAACCAAATGTGAAAATCTACAATTATTTTTTAAAGAATTGTATAAGTTATAAAAAATAATTGAATCATGAATTACTACGAAATACTATGAAATAATAGTGTCCCCGTAAATGCGTTAATAACATAATGACGTATTTGTTACTTTATATGAACATGGATGTCAAATCATCATAACATTTATTTTATTTATTTAATATACTTTTACGGATTATTTAAAAAAAATATTAGCATTGTGCATTCCTCTATATAAACTATAAGTGTGCCAAGTTTCAGTCTCCTCCGTCCGCGTAATTTTCATAAACAGGGATCCAAAGTTTTTACTTCACGTACTATATATAAATAGTTTAAAACGTGAAAAAAATCTTACACCCCTTTTTTACAAAAATAAAGCCTACGTAGTAATATAACACTTTATAACAAATTTTATGTCTCCACGCCGGTCGTGGCGGAGCGGCACAAGCGTGCTACTGTAAGCACGACAGGTTGTGGGTTCGATTCCCACTCCAGGAAATGGTAGTATTTTCATTTCCTGGGTTTGGTAACAAGGCAAAGCGCGGCGTTGAGCTCCGCCACTCAACACCCAATGCCTCAATTTGGCGGAAAGTGGGGAACAGAATTTTTGTAAGAGAACGGAGTGTCTTAACACTAGGTTCTCAGGTTCCCTCTGCCTACCCTGCTATATGTGGGACACAGCGTGAAGTTAAAAAAGAAAAAAAAAATCTCCATGCGTTAACGTTTACATAGAGAAAACGTGCAGACAGCAAAAATATCTCACAATAGTATCTGTGTTTAGTATCTGTATATTAGAAATAAATTAGCAAAATAAACACTGTGGGTATAGTGTTTGACATACTCGTACAATAGTATGGAAAGTCAAATAAAAGAAAATTCCTAGGTTCCTCTAACATGAATTTTATCTTTAACAGTGGTACTAGCTCTTTAAAAACGCTTAAAATATGATAGATTTTATTCTATTTTCTCCTAGATAAAACGTTCAGGCATTACAACTAGTTGACTAAGCTTTTAAGAGAAAGAGTAATAGTAATACGAGACACTTTAAAAGCTCCGTCTTTAATAATAATAATTCTTTGTCATTTCGTATAAAAAGGAACATAAGCTACTACGGTAGGAAGTCAAGCTGTAATAGTTAGTTTTTTATGAACTTCATTTTTCTTTCTTATATTATTTTTTATAGTGTTAAGACAAAACGCGGAATAGATTTCAGCCACTTAAAAAGTAATGTCTCGATACAACAGAATATCTTGACACTTCGCGGCGTTGAGTTCCGCCACTCAGCACGCAATGCCTCAATTTGGCGGAAAGTGGGGAACGGAGTGTCTTAACACTAGGTTTCAGATTCCCTTTGCCTATCTTGCTATATGCGGGATACAGTGTGCAGCAAAAAAAAACATAACTTTATAAGAACAAATATTTCACTTGAATATACATAACATATGTATATATTTATTGAGATGTGTTTGTAGTTTACGACGCGGTCAAACAAATGAAACAAACAATCAAACTTCCTTTGACTAGCGACTCGTATCAAAACATGATTTCCACACGCCATGCACTTTGATGTTCACAAAAATCTTTACATGTGAGATATATCTACATATCGCTGCTTCAATTCAAAAATACCACTAATAAAATCCTATATCTCGCACACAGCAAGGTAGGCAGAGGGAACCTGAGTACCTAGCGATGAGACACATAGTTCTATTAAGATGTTCGTTTCCGCTGAATTGCGGCATTGCATGCTGAGTGATCTGAGCTGATCTTAACGCCGTACTTTGTCTTGTTACTATCGCGAATCATATATATTTTAATAATTAAAAATGACACCCATTGATTTCGAATTTTAAGATATATAAGAAACGTATCTGTGCCTTTTGCATTCAATCCTTTTTTTATTAGCTCTGCTGTAAAACAGACTATTTTTTTCAATAATATAAAATGTCAACTGACAAGTTATTGCCACTTCAGTCTACTTATGAGCATTAATTACTATTTGTATAATTAGAGTTCATTAAATGTTTTTCTAATATCAAACATAATAATTAATTTGTATAATATAATATTTAAAATAAATAAACGCCTGTCGTGGCGCAGAGGCACAAGCGTGCGGCTGTAAATGCGACAGGTTGTGGGTTCGATTCCCACTCCAGGAAATGTAAAATTTAGTATTTTCATTTTTTGGGTTTGGTAACAAGGCAAAGCGCGGCGTTGAGTTCCGCCACTCAACACGTATTGCCTCCATTCGGCGTAAAGTAGGGAACGGAATTGTTGAAAGAGAATGGAGTGTTTTAACACTAGGTTCTCTGGTTCCCTCTGCCTAACATGCTATATGCGGGTTACAGCGTGAAGTTAAAAAAAAAGTAATAATAAAAATCATAAAAATAGTTTACAAGACTATAAAGACTTTGATGCCTCCTTTTTTTTCTCGCTTCATGTTTTATCCTGCACAGCAGGGTAGGCAGAGAGAACCACAGAGTGTCGTAATAGTAGATGTATTACGACATTCCGTACTCATAATATATTAATTACTTTTAGTAAAAGTCATATTTAACAAAAAAAACACATAACCAGTAGTAAAACAACGAGTGGTAATAAAATAATTAAGCTTAATCCCTATATAAAAGATGAATGGCGGAATAGCTTTGTAAAAGGTATCAAATTTCCACATTACTAATAAACCTTCACGTTGTACGTGAAAGCTCCTAAATAAACTTTACAGCTAAAGTTGGCTTTAAGAGATAATACGTTACAATGGAACTCGGAAAACCAAACGAAAACCCTTGCTGTTTAAAAGTAATTTAATTATTTCGAGGCCATCGTGACGCAGTGGAATAGTGTTTGACTGTTAACGCAATTGGTTGTGGATTCGATTCCCACTCGGGGGAATGATTATGTATAACATACATACATAGCTTCACGCTGTATCCCGCATATAGCAGGGTAGGCAGAGGGAACCTAGTGTTAAGACACTCCGTTCCCCACTTTCCACCAAACTGAGGCATTGCGTGCTGAGTAGCGCAACTCAACACCGCGCTTTGCCTAGTTACCTAACCAGAAAATAAAAAAAATCATTTCCTGGAGTGGGAATCGAACCCGCAACCAACGTTTACAGTCGCACGCTTGGGCCTCTGCGCCAAGACAAGCGTTATTATGTATAAAAAAACTGTTTTCGTTTCTCCGTTCTGGTAAGACAATTCATGCTCAACTGGCACATTCGAAACGAAGAACTGAACTGGCAAAGGCGACGTTAAGCTCCGTCACTTAACACGCAATGTTTCGAAATTGCACTGAAACCGCGGACGGAGTGTTTCGATAAAGCGTGAAACTGCTTTTTTTTAATTATTTCGACCATAGTTTAGACAATATAGTAATATTTTTTTATATTTCTAAAATGTTATTCACACAGCATAACAAAAACTTTTTTAGATATAACTACTTTTTAGGTGTGTAAGTTCGTTTACGTTCACATGAAATTTTAAAAGAAAATGATAAAAAAGATACTTCAATTTCTTCCCAATTTCCTTTACAGATGAGCTACAAATAAAAACGAAGCACGCATGAGAAGATATCATACAAGAATCTTAATTTACGTCGCCGGAAATGACTAGAATAAAAAACAAAGTATAAGTCCTTTGTACATTTAGAGAGATTTTTATAAATGTCTGCTACCTAAATATTATTTCTAAGAACAAACTTTTGTTTGGTGGTAGGAGGTTCGTCCTCCGACTGGCTCGCGACCACTATCATGTCAAAGACGAACCGCCAAATATCTTATGATGTGTTCCGGTTCGATGGCATGTAAGCCAGGTTTTCCCCTTTCCTACCCATCCTTTCCCCAAAATGTGGTGGTTGCGATAGCGGACTACTACATTGTCCTCCCCTTCCATCTGTATTCTGTAGATTGGCAACGCATCTACAACATCTCTGGTTTTGTAGATGTTCATGGGCGAAGGTAACCACTTACCATCAGGCGGTCCTTCTGCTCGTTTGCCATCCGGTATCCATAAGAGGTAGTTAAAATAGCGGACAAAAAAATTATGGGGAAAGGATGGGTAGGAAAGGGGAAAACCAGGCTTACATGCCATCGAACCGGAACACATCATAAGATATTTGGCGGTTCGTCTTTGACATGATAGTGGTCGCGAGCCAGACGGAGGACGAACCAAAAAAAAAAAAAAACAATTTTTTGGCAACAGAAAATGCTGTTTATTAAATATTTTTTATACTTTAAAGTGATAATCACACACTTAGTCCATACTGCTTTACTTTCCAATAGAAAAACCTTTAATTATACATTCTGTAGCATATTTTGAAAGTTTTATTTTAACTTAATTCTTTTATCTTCAGGTTTTTATTACTGGACAAGCATAGCGTTGTCTAACCAGAACAGTAGAACACAACGATAGCAGTTACGCTTTTTCTTGTTTAACTCGTACGGGCAGAAGACCTAGTGTTAAGGTATTAGCGATATGAGACGCCTTGATAACTGTCGCTAACCTGCTCATAAATTTACAAAACAATTGACTAAAAAAAAGAAAAAAAAAGAAAAAAAATGTCAGTCGGTGAGGATCTCGCCATAGTCTTAAGATACAATTAAGTAGTTCTATTTAAGTAAGCCCATGTAACAAACAATAATTAAAAATAAAAAAGAAACAAAAGGCACGGGCAAGTGCGAGCCCGTGGATGTAATATAACTCATAAAAAAAAAAGTATTAAGGTATTCCGCTCTCAGCTTTTCGCCGCTATTCCTAGGCATTATAGGCGAGTTGAGTGGAGAAATTTAACGCTGTGCTTTATTTTAACAGAGTGGTGAAATTTTCCCCATTGGGGAATGAAACCAAAATCATCGCGTTTTCATCGAGTTACTATATTCTAATTAAGATTTTAACATAAAAATAACAGAAAGGATTTTCTTTACTCCGAATAAAATGCACCAACCAGTAACATTATTACGAATAACTCAAAAACTACTTGTCCGATCTTAATTAAATTTAAATGGGACCACTTCAAAAGCACTATCTACCATACAAAAAAATAATCGTCAAAATTGGTGCACTGTAAAAAGTTATGCGTTAACACACAAAAAAACGACAGTCGAATTACAACCTCTTTACTAATATTTCAGTGTAATGCCTATCATGGCGCAGAGGCACAACCGTGCGACCCTAAACGCGACAGGTTGTGGGTTCGATTCCCACTCCAGAAAATGGAGTTATTCATTTCCTGGGTTTGGTATCAACGCGGCGTTGAGTTCCGCCACTCAGCACGTAATGCCTCAAATCAGTGGAAAGTGGGGATCAGTCCCCTCTGCCTACCCTGCTATATGCGGGATACAGCGTGAAGCTATGTATGTATGTATATTTCAATGTAAATAATACAGTATACACAACATAAATTATGTACCGTCTAGGATTGAAGGGCAAAATTGTTCTTCCCGTGTTGTCAATTTCAATTTACGCTCAGAAAATTGCTCGAACAATATTTCTGTAAACAAAATATTTTCTTTTCAAAATATTGTCTGTTATATTTCTATGGAGGGCGTGCTGGTGTATTTTTATAAAATGTCAATACTCATTACTTACTAGTGGCTTTGGCCGAAAGCTTTTCTATTTTTAATATACAGTTAAATATTTAAGTAGCATTATTTTTTAACTTATGTTTAGAAATAAAAATTAAAGCTCTAATAATGTTTATTTTCGGAACAATAGTTTCTTCTTCTTCTTCCTAGCATTTATCCCGGCTAGTCAGGGTCTGCCTTCCTACTCAACCTACTCCACTTTGCACGATCTTCTGCATCACGGGTGGTTAGTCCATTGGCTCTCATATCCTGCTTCACGACATCCAGCCATCGCTTCCTTGGGCGACCGGGGGGCCTAACTCGGAACAATAGTTTATAAGTGATAAATAAGTGTAAAACGCCTAATAACATAATAAGTGTGTGAGCACCTGTCGTGGCGCAGAGGCACAAGCGTGCGACTGTAAACGCGACAGGTTGTGGGTTCGATTCCCACTCCAGGAAATGTAAAATTTAGTATTTTCATTTTTTGGGTTTGGTAAAAAGGCAAAGCGCGACGTTGAGTTCCGCCACTCAACACGCAATGCCTCAATTCGGCGGAAAGTGGGGAACGGAATTATTGAAAGAGAATGGAGTGTCTTAACACTAGATTCTCTGGTTCCCTCTGCCTACTCTGGTGTATGCGGGATACAGCACGAAGTTAAAAAAAAATCATACTCCCGTGTGTAAATCAATCCCACAACCACTCCCATTTACAGTTATATCTTTGAAACTAAACTATAATAACAACATATAATATCGTAATTTCAAAAGTATTTAACTATGACAGTACAATTAGTTACACTAAACACAAAGTCTGAATACGCAACTAAGCGCAAACGCGGCAACTTGCAACCGCGGTATAATTACTCAAACCACGTACCTTCGTTATAATTAACATGCACTGCTCTACTTTATTACTACTGTATAAGGCCTTTACACATAGTATGAAATATTATCATTTTTGAATTGAAAATTTATTTAGTGGCGTTGTCCACTTTTTGTGTTGGGTAAAAAATGTTAAACTCGCGTCAGGACTCGTGACCTGATCGAAAATTCGTAGGAGAAAACTTGTCACGTTTGTATACGAAAGCAAAATAACTAAATATTGTATTTTACCCCATAAATGATAGTATGTTTATACTGATAATTAAAGCAATTTGTGCAAAAATATTCCTTAACCATTTCAAAATATCAAAAATGCTTCCAGAGTGCCACCCGCATTAACTATCGTAGAGCTGAGGCAGTGTGTGATGTACATGCGATGTACCCTCTCGGGAGACAAGAGAGTGACTTGACACTATGTTTTCACTATCTACTCTGCTGTATCGGAATGCAAAAGCTTTTTCTTTTACTTTCTGCCTATATTTGAGATATTATGTGCTGGGTGGCAGAACCCAAAGCTGTACGTTCTTTAACCAGATGTTAGAAATGAAAAGGTAGCTATTATCTCCGAAATTGATTAATAATAAGCCGAACAAAACTAACTGACTTCTTTTAAATAACAATTAATCAATAAGAGACAAAAACAGCCATTGGCCATCAAGAAGCCATCGTTACGTAGTGGGACTCTAGAGATTGGTTCTGGGTTTGATTCCCACTTAGGAGTATGATGTGAGTCGTTGTCGATAGTTGAAAGTAGAGAACGGAGTATCTTATCACTAGGTTCTCTCTGATTGGGTACTCAGCTATGTGGAAAAATGCTGAAGAATAATAACATAAATTACGAGCAAATCTTTCTTCATACAAAGTCTTCATAAGTGGTATTAACAAAGTTTATTTTATATTCATTGCTGTAGGAACTAAGCAAAGTAAACTTATGTACTTAGTGGCTCTTTTGATATTCGCAAAACATTTCGCAAACGTGCACCCTCGTCAGTTGCCTGATATCCGAGAATTGGGAAAACTGGACGTCTTGGCGACAATTTCGGATTTTTGGCCTATTTCTACCTTGATATTATTTATAAAAGTTACTTTACAGTTATATAATAGTAAATTCATAATTTTGAAAACATTAAAGGCTAATTTATACATATTATTTCGGACTGTAAACACTATTGGTTGTGGATTCGATTTCCTCTCTGGAAAATATTATATTTAAATTACTTTTACTTCTCCACTGTAGTAAGACAAAGAGCGGTGTTGAATTCACTCGCGTCATGTATTCGGACGATAAGTGAAGAAGAAAGTGTATTGACACTACGTTTTTTGGCTATCCGGAAGCTGTTCAAATTTTTATACTTTTTCTAAATATGTTTTCCGTTTCCTAAGTGTGTGATGAACTTTAAAACTATCAAAAAAAATGTATTTACAAAATTGTAATTACAAAAACCTTTTATACCGTCTTCAAAAACATGATGAGGTTTGCTGTTCGACTGTATTTTTTTTAAGTGTGTTATCCCATAAGTTTTACTGGGTGAACTGGATTTTTATAATATACCTAGTTCTTATGATGTGATCCCATTTAAATTGAACTAAGATATAATATGTAGTTTTTGAGTTATTCGTAATAACGTTATTTTTAGTGCATTTCATTTAAAATTGGTTTTCATTTTTCGTAAAAATCTAAATTATTTAACTGAGAGAAGCATAAAGCTTAAACGTATAGATCAATAGCTTTAGTGCACTTTAGCTGCAGTTAGCTGAGTACGATTCAGATGTAGGTAGAAACGTTTCCAAATTCAATGGGCTCGAGCGGTCATTAATTTCAAGTATGTACTTCATAGGAAGTATTTGCGAAATTGGGAAATTCTAGACTAGAAAGCAGTCTTTCCTATGTATGTGTTAGTTTCACCTGAACTACTACTGCATGTATGTCTATATTTGTACATAGGAGTACATATAATATATACCTTCTTTTCTTTTTTTTTTTAAGTGGATAACGGATGGCAAACGAGCAGGAGGACCACCTGATGGTAAGTGGTTACCTTCGTCCATGAACATCTGCAACACCTGTGATGTTGTAGATGCGTTGTCGACCTAGAGGATACAGTTAGAAGGGGAGGATAATATAGTCCGCTATCGGAACCTCCACATTTTGGGGAACGGATAGGTAGGAAAGGGGAAAACCTGGCTTACATGCCATTGAATCGGAACACATTATAAGATATTTGGTGGTTCGTCTTTGACATGATAGTGGTCGCGAGCCAGACGGAGGATGTACCTCCTACTACCAAAAAAAATACTATATAATATACTTTATATCATATAATATAATAATATACCTTCTTTAAAGACGCTAGGCGAAGAGGGTATGAAAGAATCATTTTTATCCCAGTAAATACAGATATATTACGTTTTATAATTTTGACGTAACTACAATAGTTTTCTTACCCTTTGTATGTGAATAATACAATACTTTAAAATATATATTAAAATAGTTTATAAAATAGCAATCTCTACTGCATAATCATTATTGTTATGAAAAGTTCTTGGGCGAAAATTCGTAAATCTCTCTACAGAGATACTAACAACAAAAATAACTTGTAATAAGCGTATGAGAATTGTTATGTAACTCCATAAGAACGGAGGAGTTAGGAGTAAGGAGTTCAAATATTGCTATGTATAAATTATTATATGTTTATTAAATATAATAAAAGTCACTATATGATTATATAATGATATTCATTTTAGATAGTAAAACTGGAAAAAAACATCAAAATAAATGGATAATTCATCTTACAGCATAAATTTATCTATGTTGCTACTTACTTTAAACAGGACGAAGCTTGTTTCTACATAGTTTCTACCTAGACGATATAGTTCATATTGTGAATTTGGCTCTAAATATAACGGAGTCAAAAAGGAGTAGAGTGGTGACGCATTATTGCTAGAGCAAAAAGCAAAAGATCAGGCAACTCATAAAATACCAGCCCATTTTAATATTTTTTTCATTGTATCTTAGACATCCCAGCCGTATTAGCAATTACAGTACTAACAAAGAAGCGTAATTCGTAGACATACCCGCATAATTTCTATGCAAACATCATTGTAATAAGATTGCAGATCCCCGTAACGAACTAACCCATATAATTCATTTTGGTTTGATCCTCAGGTTGTGTGTACATAGCCTGTCTTATTATGCAGGTAGATTGGTAGATAAATAATTTCTCCTTTGCTGATTTCAATTGTTATTCTGATTAACATAATGCTATGAGGCCTTTCGTGGCATAATGGGACAACTTGTGACTGTAAGCGCTTTTGGATGTGGGCTCGATTCCTGCTTCAGCAAATGAAAATTTTAAATAATATTTAGTATTTTAATTTTTTGGGTCTGGTAACAAGACAAAACGCGGCGTTGAGTTCCGCCACTCAGCATGCTATGCCTCAATCTGGCGAAAAGTATGGAACGGAAATGTTGAAAGATAACGCAATGTTTTAGCACTAGAATCTCAGGTTTCCTCTACCTACCCTGCTATATGCAGAATACAGCGTGAAGCTAAAAAAAGAAAACAAAACATGAGATCATTCGTGGTGCAATGGGGCAACGTCTGATTATAAGCGCGATTGATTGTTAGCTCGATTCCTTCTTGGGACAATGTTTAAATTTAAATTATTTTCATTTCCCTGCTCTGATAAGACAACAGCGTGGTGTTGAGTTCCTGCACTCAACTTCACTGTTGACCACCCTGTTTTTCTGATTCCTTATGACACTCTCCTCTATACCTCTTATGACAGCCATAAGATGATATAAAAAGGTGCAATTTTACTGCCCGACGATGCCACGCGGACGCGGTAAGAAAATAAAACAGCTTCGTTTTTATCCTGCATAGCGGGTAGTCAGAGAGAACCTAGTGTCTTGACACTCCGTTCGCCTCTTTCCTCCTGAATTCAATACATAGCGTGTGTGGTGGAACTCAACGCCGCGTTCATCTTGCCAAAGCGGAGAAGAAAAGTATAATAGTTTAAATACAACCATTTTTCCCAGTAGGAATTGAACCCACAACCCGTCTAGATCACAATCAGCTGTCTCACTGCACCATTATAGTCTCTTTTATTTAAACATAAACATCCCCCCTGAATGGGAATCAAAACCAAGTCAATCAAGAGCACTTTAAGGCCTTCTCTATGAGTTTCCTAATAAATTAAAATTTAATTACAACGAGAGACTATCTATTTACAAGTAGATAGAGGCTCGTTTTACAAAGTAAATATTGTCGTTACTCGAGCATCGTTCAAATATTAATCGCCTATTAGACACCTAATCAAGAAACTTGACTTTAGTTAAAACAAAACATTTTGTTTTAACTAAAATCAAGCCTGTCATCAAATAACGCATTTTTTTAACTTCACGCTGTCTCCCACATATAGCAGGGTAGGCAGAGGGAACCTGAGAACCTAGTGTTAAGACACTCCGATCTCTTACAATTCCGTTCCCCAATAACGCCTATCGTGGCGCGGAGGCATAAGTGTCCGACTGTAAAGCGACAGGTTGAGGGTTTGATTCCCACTCCAGGAAATGAAGTATTTTTATTTTCTGAGTTTGGTAACAAGGCAAAGCGCGGCGTTGAGTTCCGCCACTCAACACGTAATGCCTCAATCTGGCGGAAAGTGGGGAACGGATTTGTTGAAAGAGAACGGAGTGTTTTAACACTAGGTTTTCAGGTTCCCTCTGCTTACTCTGCTATATATTGGATACAGCGTGAAGTTAAAAAAAAATATTATTAAAAATAAAAAAAATATACATTTTATTCCTGTAACACGCTCTTTCCTTAATAGGGAAATTAGATAGAGCTCAGCATTAAAACACTCCGCTCTTCGCTTTTTAACCGAATTTGAAGCATTGCATGTTGATTGGCGGAGCTCAACGCCGCGTGGTATCACCAAAACATTGTAAAAGTATAGTAAAGTATTCTTATTTATATTAAAATTTGTGTGCTTTTTTTAGTCTTTTCTTCATTTGAAGTCAATTTTCTTTTTTTATTAAAATCTTTCTTTAAATTCCCTCTAATTATCTAATTAATTTAAATTTCTCTCTGGTAAGACAGAGCAAAGTGTTGTGTTCTGCTACTTAAAACGAAGTGTCTTCAATTAAGATGGAAAACGATGAACGGAGTGTCTTAACTCTAGGTTCTCACTGACTATCATGCTATGCCGAATATATACTTATAACATTTATTGTAATAATTACGACTTCTCAGTTACTCACACACAAAAAGTCATGAATAATTCTAAAAATTTCATAGATTATTATCACTTATATTTCAATGTAATGAACCCTAAAATGAGAGAAAGAGCAACGTTATAACTATATCAGTCAGGTCGAGGCGGGCTCATAACAAAGTCATTTGAGGTCGCATTACATCACTTTTATACTAAACATCTGGTGGACAGCAATACGCTTAAAGTTTTTAAAAAATAATAATATTTCAAAAGAAAATAGCCTCTAAGTTTAGAAAAATAAAAGCGATTTTTGCGTGATGATATTAGATATGAATATTAGAGTCATGCGCCACTTATTTGTGTTCTTATCAATCCTCGAGGGTAAAATATGGAAGGGTACACAATTTAATAAGATAAAATGGGACATTTTATGCAGAAGAATTTCGTAGAGTTAAGTGAAAAATAAATATTATGAGCTGAATTGTTTTCATTCTTTATATAATTGTGAATGTATGATGACTTTCGAGAAATATATTTGACTAGTTAGTGCTCGCAATTTCGTTCGCGAGTGCTTTATATTTAGTATAAAAAAATCGACGTACTAAATTATATCGGCATTATAATAGATAGCCATTTTTTTCGGATAATAGGATTATCCGCCGCGGTTAGTGCCTCTACTGCAAACTACAACGAATCTACTTGACAAATTTTATTTCGAAGATTCAGCAGTCTGCGTGAGGAAAAGAAGAGTTTTTATATATAAAATAATATAAACGCGACAGGTTGTGGGTTCGATTCCCACTCCAGAAAATAGAATTTTTAATTTCCTGGGTTTGGTAACAAAGGCAAAGCGCGGCGTTGAGTTCAGCCACTTAACATGCAATGCCTCAATTCGGCGGATAGTGGGGAACGGAGTGTCTTAACACTTGATTCCCTCTGCCTACCCTGCTATATTTGGGATACACCGTGAAGTTATGTTGTTGTTGTTGCAGATAATATATAAAAAACAATTGTAATATTGTTGTTTCAATGTACAGCACAAGATAGAATAGAACGAGATATAAAAAATTATTGTGAAATTAGAAATTATAAGCTAAAATCCTTGAAGTCTTTATTATAAAGAACAAAAAAATAGAATTTGGCAAATGCAGGTTTGAATCTAGAATGCTGCAAACATTTTCTCTATATAGCTGGAGAGAAAATAAACTTAACAATTTATTTTTAACTAACATCAAGAAAGGTATGTATTTATTGAAACGTGTGTTACCGCATTTTTTACTGGGTGTACCAATTATGAAGATATGATAACTGACACTTCTAATGTGGACTACATTTAAATTTTTGAGTTATTCCTAATAATCGTATTATTTTGTTTGTTTTTTTTTTGTCAAAATCTTAATTAAAATGAGCTCAAGTTTATCGAATTTATCTCTTAGTTTAAAATTACACATATTACATACATTTAAATTAAACAGTTTATTTAAAAAAAACAACAAGAACAAAAACATTGTCACAAAAATTCCCACACGCGAAAAACGTCACCTAAAATACAATTCATTTGTTCACTCTCAAAATAAAATAAAACACAGGAGGTGTATTTTAAGTGAATAGCTCGTTCACCTAACATATTGTCTACCTAACCGAGTGTAGACAAGCTTCAGAGATAAACCTGCTCTCTTGGAGGTCAGTACAAATAAGCAAGTGGCATCTTGAAAGCTTTGGCAAAATTAAATATAGGGGTATTGTGGTAACTTGTACGACAATAAATTACTTTTTCTAGTACGTTTTTAATATTTTTTTTTATTAAATGTTGTTGAAAAATGCTTTACAGTATGTCATAATATTCAACGCCTGTCGCGGCGCTGAGGCACAAGCGTGCGACTGTAAACGCGACAGGTTGTAGGTTCGATTCCAACTTCAGGAAATGGAATTTTTCATTTCCTGGGTTTGGTATAAAGGCAAAGCACGGCGTTGAGCTCCGTTATTCAGCACGCAATGCCTCAATTCGGCGGAAGGTGGGGAACGGAGTGCCTTAACCTATTGTAGGTTCCCTCTACCTGCCCTCTGCTATATGCGGAATACAGCGTGAAGCTATGTATATATGGGTATACGGCGTGGAGTTCCGCCACATAATACATTATGTCGGGATTTTGAGCAGAAAGTGGAAAACAGAGTATCTTGACTCTAGGTTCTCTCTAACTACCCTGCTATGGGTGATAAGTGAGTGAAAGAGGGTAGTGTATGTTCGATTTTCTGTCAGGATTTTTTTAGTACCCCAGTCTGGTCAGGCAAAGGATGATGATGAAGTAAAAGATAATAAGAATTTAGTTTGGTTAATCAGCTTTATAAGTTATTACTGTTTTTGGTTTCATTTCTGATGTTGCCTTTTAAATGTTTTTTATCCACTATTTTGTTTAATTAAGTATGAACATTTAAACTTAAAGTAAAGAAAGAAAGAAAAGAAAGAAAGCTTATTTTTATGAGAAATATCTAAAATAATTAATTGTTTGCATTTACATTTCACGAATAAATGTATCGGAAATATTTTAAAAATAAACATTGTCCGCAGTGGGACACGAATTGCCAAAAAATATGCTTAGTCACGACTGTACAAATGTACGTAAAAATTTACACCCTTCAAAATTTAAAGGTTTTTAATTTTTGACATTTGGGTTAAAAGCAAGTTTAAATTATATTACGGCCAACAAAAATTGTATAATTTTTTAACTGTACGCTGTAAACCCGCATGTAGCCCAGGGTAGGCCAGGAACAGAACCTAGTATTAAGACACTCCATTCTCAGGTTCCTCTGTCTGCCTACTATATACGAGATACAGCGTGAAGTTAATATATCATCATCGATTACCGTTTGGTTCTTACGCTTGTTACAACATATTTTTTGTTGTTAACATCCTTGTAGGAAGATTTTTACAAACATTCGCTACTAAATGAGATAATTTCGAAGCATTATTTTTTAACAAGTATTCAGCTATTTATTAAAGAATTTATGATTTCTAACTTTGCAAAAATCAATGCCGCACTTTTCTTACTGGAGCGGACTAATAATACTAATTTAAATATGATCTTTTCCCTGAGCGAAAATCGAACCCAAAACCAATCGTATTTCCGGTCAAACGCTTCCCCACGGTGCAGCGGTACTTTTTTCTACCTTTCAATAAATAAAAATGAAAAAAAAAAAAATACAGTAAAAAAGTTTCATAAAGTAAATATATACTTTGTAAACCACAACTCCAGTACAGTTACGAGTAAAATAATGTATGAAGGGACCGGACAAAGGAAAAATGTACTGCCCACGCTACATATTGCTTTCGATATATTTATTATTTCAACATTTATTTGTTAATGTTGATATTATTTATCAACATAAACAAATAAATGTTTGAATTTTCAAGGTAAAAAGACATACAAGATATTAGTTGGGCAGTAAACTAAATGACCTCAAAGACATCAATTAACATAACCCGTTCCTGGGCTCTGCAAGTTGGCTAATGAGTACAGTGACCTATTAGATATTCATGTAGATTCAATCAATAAGGTTCGATTAATGTTAAATACAGAATACCAGTCATCTTAAATATTTTTTTAACGTCCCACACTCTTGCTATTTTTTTTTTTTTTTTTTTTTCTTATCTTATTACTATATTATTCGCACTTAGGAATTTATTTTGTTTTAACTAAGCATGATGTATCTGCCTGTAAGTGTTTGTTAGATCTAGATTAAGTCCAGTGTACTGAATATGTTACTTGTATGTACTGATATAAACAAACGTTGGTGGATCAATAAATAAATAAATAAATAGACATTTAAATTAAAATAGTATAACAGAAACTCCTTAGCAATCTATATATTCTCCGTGCAGATACCGGGCGTTGCAAATAGAGAAAATGAAAACTGTGCCTGAGATTTGCGACCCAAAAGGCTTAAGGAACCTCTTTAAGACACACATTGAAGCTCACCTCCAGTCTCTACCTTACCAAAATATAGACTTAATTAATATCTATAACATAACGTTATAATAACAACAGTCATATTGGAAATATTTTTAAATAAATTTAAACCACATCGCAGTTGTTTTGGTAAACACAATTAAGCAATACCCAACTAACTTATATACACACTTTACATATGTAGTACATTCTCGTGTTCACATTTCACCACGCTGAAATTTTTGAAGCAATTGTAACAAGTTTTTTGTTTCAATTTACAACTGCGAAATTGCATGCACAGTGTACATTGTAGAGCGAAATGAAAAATGTTTGTTTTAAAGTAAATTCGGAACAACGGTTGAGTTGTGCTATTCTTTTTTAAACCAAGTATTAATCTAAGATATAAACTATGTGGGAATGCTATCAAACTAATATAGCTAATCGTATAGTTTGATACAAAAATGACTGAAACTCCAAAGAAGTGAAAATTTAAACGTAAATTAACGGTCTCAGGATCTGCTTTAACTCTCTCCTTCTCTCTCTCTTGTCGGTTCCTCATGTTGGTGTTCGTGATCAGCATCAGGATTGCATCTGGATCAGATAATCTGCCTTCACCTGTTTCTGCCCAGCACGTCTCTTATAACCAAATAGTTTGAAAAATGATTCACATGATCCATCTTGTTGATGAAAGAGTGTGCAATGTTTTGTCTTCGGTATTTCCAACCACAATTAGCTTTTCCAAGCTGTCGTGGCATCTGCACATTGTGAGGGCGAAACGTGACAAAAGGCATTTTTGGCATATGGCATATATTTTGGCATACACAAGAATTTTTTATTAGGAGCTGCGTCAGAATCGCTAGTGCGTTTCGCAGGGAAAGGATTCTTAGCCTACGTCTCTAATACCACCTCGCGAACGCATCAATTTTATGTCCAGGATAGTCTACGTCCCTACTTTTTTTTTTACCTCCAGTTAGTTAATTTTCTATCTTTCTCTGTATCCTATTTTAAGACAATGTATGCCTAATAGCGATAATTAACGCAACTCTTTGTTTAATTAAACCAAAAATAGCTATACTATAAATAGAAACTTCCTCTAAGAGCAAAATCCAAACCCATCGTACCCACTTATACCAAAATTGCGTTAAAAAATCACTTTAATTACCCAAATTGTAAACATTAATGTATCTAACAAGTGAACATTCGACCCTCTTCACTTTACATTATCCGTACACACTAGAAATGAACGAGGTCATCGCAGCCTCTTTTATATATAAACAAGGGTCAGTACAAATGTCGTCCCGGTATAATTCTCCTATTTAGACTATCACCGATTCGTGTTAGGCGTTGGGAATACATATTACTATTTATTTCGCCATTTAAACAGAATATATACGTATGGGGATATCGGAAAAACATTTGCTAAACTACTTATGTAAATAACTGATAAGAATAATCAACTAAGCAGGATACAAAAGGTTTTGTTTTGATATGAATTGTTTTATTGTTTAAACACTTCCGGCTGCGTAAAATATCGACGGAATAAATTACTCCTTACATTTGTACATATAAGTAGCTTAAACGCCTGTCGTGGCGCAGAAGCGTGTGACTGTAAACGCGACAGGTTGTGGGTTCGATTCCCACTCCAGGAAACGTAAAAGTTTACTATTTTCATTTCCTAGGTTTGGTAACAAGGCAAAGCGTGGCGTTGAGTTCCACCACTCAGCACGCAATGCCTCAATTCAGCGGAAAGTGGGGAACGGAATTGTTGTAAGAGAACGGAGTGTCTTAACACTGGGTTCTTTGGTTCCTTCTGCCTACCCTGCTATGTGCGGGATACAGCGTGAAGCTATAAAAAAAGTTACTTAAATATTTGATTATTTAACTTAACAAACATAACATCTTTATATGATTTGTTTAATATGAACTCATATTAATATATGTATTTTGAACAAAATTATGACACAAATGGGCAATAATTTTCGGAAAGATTTAGTCACTTTAACTAGCTAAACTAGTTATATATAACTAAATTCTAAGTATGAGTATTCCCCATTTAGGATTCGAACCCATACCTATAACATAGCATCTTCAATCACAAAACCCTAATAATAAAATAAAATAAAATAAAATTGTGTAAACACTTTTTCCAAACAAAACTTCTAGTCGTAAAGTCGCTTTTAAGGCGTTACGCTACCTCGTAATTGATCTGAAACTTATCTTGTTTAAGTTTGCTCAGACGAGACAGAATCCTGTTTAATATCCACCGAAACTACTTTACTTTACACTTCGATTCCTCGATTTACGTTACTTACTTCAATTCATCTTCATATATTGTTTCGTGTAGCTCTTACGTGGCATATAAAGCTTTTAGAGTAAAAACGAATATTCGTTTGTTTAAAAAATGTTATTATTTATATTAAAAATTTAGTCCTCGCCTGTCATGGCGCAAAGGCACAAGCGTGCGACTCTAAACGCGACAGGTTGTGTGTTCGATTCCCACTCCAGGAAATGTAAAATTTAGTATTTTTATTTCTTGGGTTTGGTAACAAGGCAAAGCGCGACGTTGAGTTCCGCCACTCAACACGCAATGCCTCAATTCGGCGGAAAGTGGGGAACGGAATTGTTGAAAGAGAATGGAGTGTCTTAACACTAGGTTCTCTGGTTCCCTCCGCCTACCCTGCTATATGCGGGTTACAGCGTGAAATCAAAAAAAAAAATAATGTTGATGGTGATAGCTACTTTTTCCATATAATTATAATAATCCAATTATATAGATGATATTATAAAAACAAAAGTATATCAGGATGTGTGTTATTCTAATAAACGTATAAACTATTGAACGGTTTTAGACGAATCTTTACAGCAACAAAGGCAATAACACATAAGCTACAATTTATTAAAAAACTCCAATTTGACTATAGCATAATATCTAATTACATATAAATTTAACTAAAGCTATATTTATTTATTGATTCAAATTTAGTGTAATAATATTAAGAAATTAAAAATCAATTAATTTGGCTTTACATTCCGGCATACCTCAGATCTTTTTATAAATTTTAGAAATGAAATCATGTCGCTTAGTTTTTTAGTCATCATCACAACAATATTGAAACATAGAAATATTTAAAAATATATATATGTCGCGGAAGCCGAGTCCAAAGGAGTAGCGACATAATCACTACCTTCGGACGCCATGGTCAGTGTGTTCCAGTGGCACAGGCGAAAGTCCAACCAGATGTGTGTCCCGCTCTACTGACGCATGCTATTTATATTGTCATTCTATAGTTTTCTAACAATGTATCGCCAACCGGCTAACCATCAAATCAAATATCGAATCAGTCTATATAAATAATAAATACTCTTTAGTCATTATTCCCTAACATATATATAATGAAAACATACAAAAACCTCACAAAAACACGTTCAATATCGCTACAAGATAAAGACATCAAATGAATTTCGGCCTTATACTATTTTAAAAGAGCTCATTAGAATATATTGAAACGGCAATTTCTGACACTCAAATCGTTTGGAACCCCTTGTAATTATCAAGAATTACGAGCTACCTTTGTAAACCCTTTTGAAATAGAACAAAGATTTTCGTATACATTAGAAATCATTAAACTGTTCTTAATTGTTAATGTAAATATATATTTACCTGAATTTTTTATGTTTTTTTAGATATAAAAATGTAAAATGAAGTTAAATTTTAATTGTGGAGTCAGTGCAACGCAATTGGGGATAGCAGCTTCAGTGGTTATTGTGGGTTCAGTTGATCCTCACTTGAGGAATGCATTATGTTTAAATTATAATTTTATATCTCTTCGTTTCGTTTTCGTTCCCTAAATATATATTACAGTTTTTGAATATCTGCCACTGTCAGAAGTTTCGCTGAAATTTTCATAATGTTCAAAATATTTCATATTTACCTATATATTTACGATATACCTTACCAGTATTCTTGCGTTTAATATGCGGGAACATAATAAATGGGTGTAAACAAGGACAAAAAGAAAAGAAAAGGGTAAGGAATACTATATCAACGTCATTTACAAAACATTTATTATATTATACATCTTATTTTAATCTTTTTGATACTCATATAAATTTAACAACTTCTGTAGTGGTTGAATAATTGGTTTCGTATCAGCCATGAACTAACTCTCTTTGAGAACTCTGTACTTAGTTCTGCAGAGTTTCTCATGAAGTGGTATTTAATAGTGTAAAAAAGTCTATACCATTAACATACAAATTATTATAAGCGGCTATTTGGGAAATACATATTATTATAGATGTGCACATAAAAATTCTTTTAAATATATATTTTTAGATGTTAAAATTTTATAGAAGAGATTAAAATATGTTTCTTATAGCTTCACGCTGTATCCGCACATAACTTGGGGTGGGCAAGAGGAACCAAGAACCTGATCTGTTTAAGACCTCCGTTCTCTTTCACAACAATTTCGTTCCCTACTTTCCGTCGGATTGGGGCGTTCCGTGTTGATTGGCAGAACTCAGCGCTGCACTTTGCATTGTTACACCACACTCAGGAAATGAAAATAATAAATATTATTTGGAATTTTCATTGCACTGGAGTGGGGTCGAATCCACAACCTGTCAGTGACAGTCACTTACGCTTGTGCCTCTGCGCCCACACACGACAAGCTTCAGGAGATATAAAGTATAATTTAAACATAAATGCATTCCCCTGAGTGAGGATCGAACCCACAACAACCCACTGACGTTGTCCCACTGCGTTACAATGACCTACAATTAAAATTTAACTTCATTTACATTTTTATATCCCAAAAAACATAAGAATTCAGGAGTAAATATACATTAACATTAACTAATTAAGAACAGTTTAATGATTTCTAATGTATACGAAAATGCTGTTCTGGCTTTCAAAAAAGGGTTTACAAAGGTAGCTCGTAATTCTTGATAATTACAAGGGGTTCCAAACGATTTGAGTGTCAGAAATTGCCGTTTCAATATATTCTAATGAGCTCTTTTAAAATAGTATAAGCCCGAAATTCATTTGATGTCTTTTCACATCTAAAAATATATATTTAAAAGAATTTTTATGCATATTTATAATACGTATTTCAAATAGCCGCTTATAATAATTTGTATGTGAATGGTATAGACTTTTTGGCACTATTAAATACCACTTCAAGTAGAAACTTGCAGAACTAAGTACAGAAATTCAAAGAGTTAGTTCACGTATGATGTATGAAACTAATTATTCAACTACTACAGAAGTTGTTAAATTTATATGAGCATCAAAAAGATTAAAATAAGATATATAATATATTTAAATGTTTTGCAAATGACGTTGATATAGTATTCCTTACCCTTTTCTTTTCTTTTTGTCCTTTGTTTACACCATTTATTATGTTCACGCATATTAAACGCAAGAATACTGGTAAGGTATAATGTAACATATAGGTAACATAAAAATATTTTGAACATTAAGGAAAATTCTCTGAAGTGAAACTTGATAGTGACAGATATTCAAACTGTAAAATATATTTAGGAAACGAATAAAATTTTGAACGCAGCGGAAGTCGAATCTGCGCCACTTGGCAACCGTTCAACCACTCTGATCATAGCTCAGTGTGCGATTAACACTATATATATACAAATTATGCCAGGATTACGCCTTTTGTCTATCTATCTTTCTGTCTCTAAACCATTTCTTACAGTCTGATTTACTTGAAAATTTTCAGACGTATCCGCATCTGATGACAATGAAACATTTTCATATCAGGAACTTAATATCCTTGCAATGACAACTAGGATACGAAGAAACTAATTTCAAGCTCGTCCATCTTAACATGTTTTCTATTCTTTATGTAGTTATAGGTAGGCTTATCATACGTCCCGGTTTGACCGGGATAGTCCCGGTTTGAGATCCCTATCCCGGCGTCCCGGTCAAACTTGAACAGCACCAGCACCCCAACCAATCGTCTCTTTTTCTTTTTAATAAAAAATATATTCACATTTATTAATATGTTTTCAATTCATAATAATTTTGATTGCATTTCAAATATGAAAAACACAAATTAAACGAAAAGCAAAATGAAAATGAGCCTCTTTCTCTTCTGCGTCCCGGTTTGGCTCTTTGTAATTATGGTAAGCCTAGTTATAGGGACCTTAAAATTTTGCTTATAAAACCAAATAGACATTTACATTGACCAAGAATCAAACCTAACTCCTTCAAAACGATAGACAGTGTAATTTATGAAACAGAATAAAAGTAGTATCGCGGCAAATAGCAGAAAATTAATATAAGTAGGCTATTATTACACACAATGAGTCAGGCCCTCGCTCCGGCGCGACATATTCAGAGAGAGATTAATGTAGCTGTATTGAATGCAAACGATGATATTAAACTTACCATGCTATCATTAACTCAATGAGATTCTTGTTTTCTTTCTAATATAAGTAAATTTTGATATAAAATATTTTTTTATAGATTCACGCTTTTTCCTT
>JAKGSA010000850.1:116722-220267 GCA_033558755.1 Philaethria dido | reverse complement strand
TTTTAGTTAGGCAAGCCGGTAAATTCAGAGAAGCCGGTAATTTTTTTGAGAAGCCGGTATATGTAGGGAAGCCGGTATAGCATGTAAAGGTAATTAGTAATTTCACTTTAGGAATTTTGGTAATGACCTTTTTTTTAGGAGATGTCATAGCTTGTTTTTTTATACCCAACAATTTATTGGTGACTTTTTTTTACACCTCATACATATATCATTGAAAAATAAGGTAGGCCGGTGGGAACCGTGTTACATGGACGCCTCGCCACTGCTAGCTTCTCTCTAATTATCTTGCTATACGAGATAAAACGGGAAGTTCAAACTGAGTTGAGTGGCGGAACTCAACGCCGTTTTGTCTTAATCTTTATCTGATTCTACTAAATGGTGTTAATACAAAGGTATTGCATTAGAACAATGGACAGTCGTCGACACGACGCGTGACAATCGAGATACACGAACTAAAACAATTAACCGATGAGCTATTCAGAGATCACTTTCTTTTGAACGATAACAATCTGTCAAAGGCAAGAACTATCACGATTACATTCATATTACTTTACAGTTAATTCTGTCATTGTATTTTTTTTTATCTTCACGCTGTATCCCGCATATAGCGGGGTAGGCAGAGGGAACCAGAGTACCTAGTGTTAAGACACTCCGTTCTCTTACAACAATTCCGTCCCCCACTTTCCGCCGAATATAGGCATTGCGTGCTGAGTTGCGGAACTCAACGCCGCACTTTGCCTTGTTTATCAAACCCAGAATATGAAAATACTAACATGTTCTGGGGTGGGAATCGAACCCACAACCTGTCGCGTTTACAGTCGCACGCTTGTGCCTCTGCGCCACGACAGGCGTTATTGTATTAACAGGTGAAATATTTTTAGGTCTCTTTTACTTAAAACTATGGATATGGAGGAATATTAATTTGGTATTGTTAATATTTATATGCAGAAAAAATGCAGTAACCGATTATTTTTATAATAATGCGTTATAAATACAATAAATTATTAAACAAAGCGGAGAATAGAGAGTCTTGACACTCTCTTTCTGCCTACCTCTATGGTAAAATCCGAGTTATTTAATTAATAAATTGTACACACTACTGTACAAACATTCACATAATGTTAGGTAGAAAGAGTGATTCGTCACTTTATTCTTTACGTTTTGTTAGATTATTATAAGGTACCAACTGTGCAATGATCGTACCGAAAATTTTCTTACCATGTAAAAATTTCCTGCTTAATGAATCAGTTTAAAAATTGCTAAATAATAACTTCCGTTACGCACATTTATTTTTTTGAATGATTTCAAAAGTTATTTGTATGAAAAACTAGTTAAGTAATAAAATTTTGTCCTACTTTTTTCACTAAAGCCTGAATAACGTAATAATCATATAATAATTACGTTGGAATACCGTAAAATAAGGAGTTCGTGATCAAGTTGGCAAAACACCTTTAAATTTTGTTATTGGCACATATTTTGCGGTTTCTCTGAGTGTTAGGAAACAAGATTTCATGATGGGTTTTATTCACTTTGACTAATATCGTGACTCTTGTATTTTTGGTCTAAAATATTTTTTCTTTGAGTAGCTGCCAAATTGTATTAAGTAATTGTACTTTTACGCTTTAACCTGTATAGCTCTGATTACCTTAATCACAATGAACCTATGAAGTGGGGAACGGAATTGTTGAAAGAGAATGGAGTGTCTTAACACTAGGTTCTCAGGTTCCCTCTGCCTACCCTAACCCGCATATAACGGGTTACAGCGTGAAGTTAAAAAAAACAATGAACCGAGTATAAAGACAATTTTGCGCCGTTTTCCACCCAAATTCGAAACATTGCTTGTTAAGTGGCGGAACTCAACGCCGCATTTTGCCTTACTATATTGGAGAAAGAAAAATATAAGAATTCAGATGCATTCCTACTGTGTCACGATGGCCTCAACTTGTTGTAACTATTTGAAAATATTAATTATTTCTAATATTCGCTTATTATAATAAGATATTTTTGTCGTTTAAATATACCCATTCAATTTCAAGGCATTGCCTCTATCTTTTCAGATCGGAGAAACAAAATAAATCAAATATAAATATTCCTTCATCTATAATTCGATCCTACAACCAATTGAGTTTAAACTCACTCTCCCACTGCGCTACTATAGCTTTTTATATCTTCAATATCAGTTTACCTCAGTCACATTCCAATAGCGATATCCATCAATAAACAAATAATAAGTATAATTAATAATTCAAACATCTAAGATAAACGTTTTAAGCTGAACAATACTATATTGTGGGAAGTCACTCCAAGTTAAAGATCGCTAAATGAGTCAGGGTCAACTTGTACTGTGTACTGACAAGTGAGCTCTGTTATTCTACGTACTACTATATCTACTTTAGTATTAGTTCTACTGATTTGAAGGTTAGACGTTGATTTGTTTTATGTTTGATTATATAGTTTTTTTTGAGACCAGTCGTGGCATACAAGGCACAGGAGTGCGACTGTAAACGCGACAGGTTGTGGGTTCAATTCCCACTCTAGGAAATAAACATATTGAATGTGTACAATAATTAATATTTAACGCCTGTCGTGGCGCAGAGGAACAAGCGTGCGACTGTAAACGCGACAGGTTGTGGGTTCGATTCCCACTCCAGGAAAAATAAAATTTAGTATTTTCATTTCTTGGGTTTGGTAACAAGGCAAAGTGCGGCGTTGAGATCCGGCACTCAACACGTAATGCCTCAATTCGGCGGAAAGTGGGGAAGGAGTTTCTAACACTAGGTTCTCAGGTTCCCTCTGCCTACACTGCTATATGCGGGGTACATCGTGAAGCTCCAATCCAGGGAATAAACATATTAAATGTGTATAATAATTAATATTTTTATTTCCTCGCTCTGGTGACAAGGCAAAGCACGGCGTTGAGTTCCGCCACTGAACACGCAGTGCTCCAATTTCGGTGGAATGTAAGAAACGGAAATCTCAAGAGAATGAAGTATCTTAACAGTAGGATCTCTAGTTTCCTCTACCTACCCTGTTATGTGCAGGATACAACGTAAAGCTAAAACATCAGGAGAATGGTATCCACGTCCCAAAATTTACATACACACCTTAAGTTATTGAGCCAGCGACCCCATAAAGTCTGTATTCCGCTTAACATTTTAATAAAAAAGTCACCTTCATATCGAAATTATTCATTTAAGTGTCATAATTGCTTCCTCGCTGGCCGTCGCGAAATAACGAGAAATTACCAAAAACATAACTCATTTACGCCAATTATACTGTGTTCGTTCAAAAATATGGCCAAATTTTTTAAGGAAAAAAATATAGTGAATTTTGTACGCATCTTTGCTTTATATGCTTGCAAATTTTATTAACTGATTTCAAAAAAAAAAAGAGGAATTTCACTTAGCAAATGAAATGCACTGTAATCTGGACGGCAAGTGGGGAACGGAATGTTGGGAAAACAGGTCTTGAGTGTCTTAATTGACTAGGTTCTCTGGTTCCCTGTCTACCCTGCCATGTGATACAAAGTGAAGCTAAAAAAACGAGATTCTTAATTTCATTGTATTTTTATGTGTGTTACCTAATATATTTTGTTTATATGAGATCTAATGCTTTTAATGTGGTCCTATTAAAATTTAGGTAAAATCTAAGGAGTAGTTCTTGAGTTGTTAGTTAGTTTTTTTTTTTTGGTGTTGTTTTTTTTGTTGGTGGTAGGAGGTTCGTCCTCCGTCTGGGCCTATGACCACTATCATGTCAAAGACGAACTCGCCAAATATCTTATGATGTGTTCCGGTTCGATGGCATGTAAGCCAGGGTTTTCCCTTTCCCACCCATTCTTCCCAAAATGTGGTGGTTCCGATAGCGGACTACTGCCATTATCCTCCCTTTCCATCTGTATCCCTCTAGGTTGGCAACGCATCTAGTACATCTCTTGTGTTGTAGGATGTTCATGGGCGAAGGTAATTACTTACCATCAGGCGAACCTTGCTCATTGTTTGCCATCCGGTATCCATAAAAAAAAAATAGTTTATGAGAGTTTTACTAATTGAAGATCTTTTTACCGCGTAACTTTTTACTGGATGAACCAATTTTGACGAATCCTTTTTTATATGATAACTAATGATCTTGATGTGGTCCCATTTAAATTTAGTTAAAATTTTGACAAGTAGTTTTTGAGTTATTCGTAACAATTATCTTTCGAAGTCACTTTTATTTTTACTTAATATTTTAATTATTCATATAACCTAACTATAACATCTGGTCTTCAAGGCTCAGGCATTCCAGTCTTTATCCATACGTGTTAAGAGTTATTCGTAATTTGACGTCCATATACCATAATGACGATACAAATCGCAAGGAAGCATGTGACAGTTTTAAAATTACTCTCGTACCTTGAAAAATGATGCTGCGTTATGCTGATCGGTTCACAGAATTATATCATAAAAAGTACAGTAGAGCTTGAAATTGCATTTTCTATATTAGACTTTATAGTGGCGCCTTAGATATTATATTTGTTAAATGATTTAGTTAATGCGGTCGGGTGTATTTTTAGTGTTAAGTACCTGATTATAAGTATATATTGTTTACAATTTATTCTTTTTCTAGCTTCACGCTGTAACCTTCACATAGGTTAGGCAGAAGGAAACAGAGAATCTAGTGTTAGGACACTCTGTTCTCTTTTAATATTTTGCCATGTTACAAGAGCAATGAAATTAAATTTAGAGTTATCTATTTTTATTTTGGAATTAACGGATAACCCTACGAGTTAGAAAATACCTAGTGACCTGTAAACGCGACAGGTTGTGGGTTCGATTCCCACTCCAGGAAATTTAGTATTTTCATTTTCTGGGTTTGATAACAAGGCAAAAGCGCGGCGTTAAGTTCCGCCACTCAGCATGCAAGGCCTCAATTCGGTGGAAAGTGGGGAACGGAGTGTCTTAACACTAGGTTCCCTCTGCCTACCCTGCTACATACGAGATACAGTGTGAAGCTATGTATGTATAAATAAAAACACATAATAACATTCAATTTCAGTCAAAGCATAGCGAACAGTACTCTTCGTTCAAATAAACAGAACAATTAGAATAGTAAGCCAATACCACGGTCCTTGCTGGTTCCAGTGGGTCACGCATCGGTCAGCCGCCAAGGTCGGCCTGTGTCACGAACGTTAATAGAACTGGGTGATTCATTTTATATGTTACTTGTGTAGTGTGGTGTATTGTTGTGGATTCGAATACTTTTATAGGGTATCTATGAAAAGATAATACAGTTAAGTTTTGGGTAGTTATCGTGTAAAATGGGAAAAGTGGGTGAACATATGATAAGTTTTATTAAACTATAATAAGTAGATACTAACTGACTGACTAACTCAAATTTCAACTCGATTTACATTTATATGTACGCACTAAGAAAGGTATTTTGAAAAATTGACCCTAAAGAGATAAAAGTGGGTGAAGTAGGGTACGGAGTGTCTTAACCCTAGGTTCCCTCTGCCCTGCTATATGCGGGTTACAGCGTGAAGTTAAAAAATAAGAAATGTTTTCACAGAAACGACGTAAAATTAAAAAATGGTATCCAATAACTCACTCTATTTAAATTTATTCCCTATTCTCTGTAGAAATAATTTCCCGAAATTTCCACAGATACGGTAGACCATAGATCTATTGCAATTAATATGAGCAACAACTAGTAATATATATAAAGCAATAATACTTACATACATTGGAAATCGAAGCAAGATTACCACAACATAAACTATAGACGATTAAACCATCATTACCGTTTTAATATCATATGACTCAATTCAGCTTAAAACATTTTTTGTAAATAGTTACAGGAAAACAGATAATAATCGTGTTCCAACATCCGATATGACGCCACCGCATACCTGGGTCTTGCAAAACATGCATCTACATTGCGTAAATGCACTAAATTGCATTTTTTCAGTGTTTTCGTAATTTTAATATATCGATTTACTTGATGAATGCTAGAGAATGTAGTCTAAAAACTTAGCTTCACGTTTTATCGCTAACGGGGTAGTAAGAGAGAACGGAACGCCAAGCGCTACGGTCCCTGCATACTTCTTTCTCCTCTTCCAGTCATTATGGTCTGGGAGTCCTTATGCTTTTACGGAGAAGGTCATGTAAAAAGCATTAGAACCTCGAGGGTATGCATGAAGAGGTTAATGACTGTGGACGAGGCATAAGAGGTATGCAGGGACCGTAGCGTTTGGCGGTCCGTTCTCTCTGACTACCCAGCTAGGAATAAAGAGTGAAGTTAGGGCGGTAGGTAAAACACTCCCCTGTCTCCATAATTCTTGTCTTGTCTCTTTATTTCTATAGGGGTCCAAAATATTTCTAAATATAATATATTTTAATATATAAATATAATTATATTTAAATACAACGTCGATCAAAAATAAAGTTCCTAAGAATCTCAATAGAAACTTTTTACAAGCAAAACCCTATTCGATAATCCTTACCATAACATGCCACTACGCAATGACATAGCTTCCAACAACTTCTGCATACTTATTTACACATCGACTTCCTTAACATCAAACGCATCCTGTAAATGCCCTCAACGGAATTCGAACTCGCGACCTCTGTCTAACATATGCACTGTCACTGCGAGATAAGCATGGCTATACAATATTTATAAGAAAAATCACGTTTACATATATTTATTTGAATAATAGAATCAATTTAATAAAGTTAAATTAATAGTTTTGTATACTCGTATATTGGGAGAAAGTTTCTATATGTCACTTCCACTCTCTGTATTGCGTAAGCTTCATAAATTATGTAAGGCTTAACTTTGGACAGGTTTAAGGCCAAATAAATTTGAATTTCAAGAGGATTATAATTATTATGACGATTGAAAATATTGTCATGCAATTATCAGTGGTGTTATTGAGGCTTAGAGATATAAATACAGTTATTTAAATAAATATTACATCATGTAAATGGCATTTTGTGATGTTATGTAATATGTAGCAGGTTCGAATCTGGCTTATTTTAACAGATTAAAATAAGCTAGCTAGCGATTAGTAGTATTTAAAAAATTAGGCAAGTAACTTATTAGAAGAATGTGAATCATCTATTAAATGAGTGGTATCGATTCTAAAAACAGTACGTCGCGGCGTTAAGTTCCGCCACTTTCTGACTCACACGCAATGTCTTGAATATGGTGAACGGAGTGTCTTAACACTAGGTTCTCCCTGATAACCCTGACGTGTGGGACAAAGCGTGAAGCTACTATTTTAAACATTATGTAAAAGATAACATAATTTTTTCCACATATTAATATGTTGATATTTTCTATACCTCTTTCCGTTCAAAAAATTACAAAGACGCCGAAGACGACGAAGCGTGTGACTGTAAACGCGACAGGTTGTGGGTTCGATTCCCACTCCAGGAAATGGAATTTTTTATTTTCTGGGTTTGGTAACAAGGCAAAGCGCGGCATTGAGTTCCGCCACTCAGAACGCAATGCCTCAATACGGCGGAAAGTGGGGAACGGAGTGTCTTAACACTAGGTTCCCTCTGTCTATCCTGCTATATGCGGGATACAGCGTGAAGCTATGTATGTATTATATGTACGTAATTTACATAGACCCTAATCATCACACAGATCTTCTAGAATAATTATATAATTTTAATATACACAAAATGAGGTTTTTAGTCTCCCCAGCACACGGGATATTCGAAAAGTAAATAATCACCAGGTTTTGTTCTCCTCTCCTTACGACAAAAACCGAAAACACAATAAAATTCAGATTTTATCTCCCACCATATCTTTCAAAATCAATCATCTACTCCTACACCTGTATGCACATTCCTGACACATGTGAGTGGATTACACACATAGTTCCCAGGTTCCTATTTGGATGCTAGCCGCGGAGGGTGGCTCATTGTCATGCGTGTGCGCACCTCGATTGTTTCAGTAATGCCCTTGTGAGGAACATTGGCTCGTAACGTGACTGTATTTTCGCACTTGATCCCTAGTAATAGTACATGCATAATGATCTTTGAAGTTAGTACTTAAATATATACATATAAATAAAATTGGAGTGTACGTTTGTAAAATAATATAAAAATAAACGCTTTTTACTGTTTGAATATGAATATATCTACGGTATATATGTATACCAAAAAAATTTTTTTAATTTTTTTTTTCTGTCTGTTTGTTCCGGCTTATTTGTGATATGGCTGGACCGATTTTGACAGGACTTTTACTGGCACGCTGATGTAATAAGGATTAAGTTAGGCTAATCTTATTTTAGAAAACCTCTTCTAATATAATAATTTTAACAAAATAAAACTTTTTGTAAAATTTCATGCAGATGGTGTCGCGGGCACAGCTAGTATTTAATATTTCTAGCTATTGTATTTTATATTTGTTGTAAAATAATCATATTTTAAATTCCTTATATCTATTGTGATGTAGTCTGACTGTTAATGCGATTGGTTGTGGGTTCCCATTCAAGGAAACACAAAGGTCAAATAGGGTCAGACATATGCTTTGAGTTCGTGCGGAAAGTGGAGAACGGAGTATCTTAACACTGACTACCCTGATATACCCTGAAAAAGTAGCGAACCAGAAAGTGATTTTCGAGATTTCGATAAAGATCCATATAAATTTCTTTTTCTTTTTTCTTTATCTAAGTAAAATTATAAACACAATAACAATAAATACCTCTAAATAGAAAGTGAGAAACGGAGTGTCTTAACACTAGGTTCACTATGCCTACCCTGCTATATGCGGGATACAGCGTGAAGTTATATATGTACGTATGTATGTAACATTATAAAAAAGTACGTTTCTGCATTTCAAAGCACAATTTTTCTGTCGTTTCCGACGTTTACGATATCATACGCGGCACTTACATACCAATACCAAAAATACAATGATTACTATATTTATAAAAAATACATCATTTGTCCTCAAATGAGATTCGTATCCTACACCAATGATATTCAATCAGACACTTGGCAACAGCGTCAAAAGTCATGTATTAAATTCACATTTTATATGCAAATTATATAAATTTCCGCACTCAAAACGAGGTTATAATCATTTACTTTAAAGTATGGACACATAATAAATCATTACATATATTTTAACTAGCTGTTACCTGCGGCTTCGCTCGCGTGGTCAATGGAAGTCCATACTACATAGTATAGTGCGTATATGCGTTAATTTGAAGGCTTTGAAGTAGCTAGATTTACAATTTTTTTGACAAACAATCATATTTGTTAAAATATTTTGTTTTTATCTTTTTTAAAATAGAAAGTACCCTAGTAGTGAACGGAGTGTGTGAACTCTAGGTTCCCTGGTTCCCTCTCTTTACCCTGCCATATGCAGGATACTGCGTAAAGCTAAAAAAAAGATCTTATGTCCATTTTAATATAATCAAAGAGTTAGTGACGCCTGTCGTGGTGCAGAGGCACAAGCGTGCGACTGTAAACGGGACAGGTTGTGGGTTCGATTCCCACTCCAGGAAATGTAAAATTTTGTATTTTCATTTCTTAGGTTTGGTAACAAGACAAAGCGCGGTGTTGAGTTCTGCCACTCAACACACAATGCCTCAATTTAGCGGAAAGTGGGGAACGGAAATGTTGAAAGAGAATGGAGTGTCTTAACACTAGGTTCTCTGGTTCCCTCTGCCTGCTCCCCTTTGTGCGGGATAAAGCGTGAAGTTAAAAAAAAAAGAGTTAGTAGTTTTAGCGTGAAAGCATAACAAACAAACTTACATACATACTTATAATATTAGTAGAGATGTCAATAACTGATGTAATACCGAAGGGTCATTGGTCTCAGTCGACCCATTTCCAGCGACCGCATATTAGCTTGCAAATACTATGCGCGACAGTTGTAGTTTTAGCTTGGGCGAAGAAAATCAGGCACACTTCTGTTTCATGTATATTAATTATAGCCTATAGGCATGTTGGCACTTTAGGAATATTACAGGTTCGAATCTGGTAGAGGTAAATTAATTAGAGGCTATTGTGGCTCAGTGGAACATAAAATGCGATAGTTATGGGTTTGATCTCACTCGGTAGAATTATATTTAAATTATTTTCATTATTCCTCTCTAATAAATTAATTGCGGTGTTAAATTCCGCCATTCAAAACGTAAGCGGGACTTGGAGTAGAGACTAGGTTCTCTCTACCTACTTTTATCGGCAGAAAGCGCGAAGCTGGCTTTTTAAAATAAATAAGGCATACAACTGCTAAGACAGTTAACGGCGTTGGGTTCCGCAACATGATTTCTGGTTGAACGAAATAAAAAAATGCCGGTATCTATTGGATTCTCTGTGTGTATCCTAAGAAATGCGGAAGACGATCTCTATAATAGCTTTTTAACATGTCAAGTTAAACGATATTTAGTATGCAGTGAGAGATGTCTAACTTGTGATCCTTTCAAGTCAAAGCTTTTATGATGAATAGGAAATATGACAAGGCTAGCTTTATGAAGTCAGATTACAATTATTATTTCATACTGTATAACAACATTATTTTAAATCGCCATTTGAAATCGGCTAAAGTTCTCTTTAAGTAAGATATGTAAATATTGCTTCTTGTATCGTTTGACAAACAATTATCAGCAAAGTTGGTTAAAAGAAAATGCCCGATTTTCTAAATATTTAATAATGGATTTCTTATCGTTATATTATGGCCAAATTATATGAAAATTGTATAGTTTTATTGTCTTTCTAATGTATTAGCAATATCACTGTAAAGTTTCTTTTTAATCCGTTCAGTAGTTTTTGGGTAAAAGACTAACAAAAAGAGTAATAATATTCAACACATTCATCCATCTTTCTTCAAACATTCATCAAACTTTCGTATTTATTATATTAGGGTAGACAAACTTTATCGGTTATATGTCCAAATTATACCATGTTTTTAAAAAAATTATAGCATATGTTTTGTATAATTTAATTTAAATTGGTTCAGTTGTTTTTCCTTGAAAACCCATCCATCCTTACATACTTTCGTTATTGTAAAGTTTCATCTAGAATCGTTTAGTAGTTTTTACGTGATAGAGTTACAAACATCCATCCATCCCCAAAAACTTTTACATCTAATAACTTACTTAAAACTCAATCAATAACCTAAACCAAATATCCATACACATTAATAGTAAAACGTCAATATTCTGTAATCAGGCCACAGGAAATCTTAGTCAATTATATTTTTATAAGGGCAAGAACATGCAAGCACTAAGTACTTATCTGGAACGATAACCAACGGTACAAGCTTCAACTTCAAGTCACTCACTATGAATAAGTTATAAATCATATCTTGACATGCGCAGGCGCAAACGTATAACGGTTTTTAGCGCAGTGGACGGATTAAGTCCGTGAAGTCTCAGGTTCGATTTCCTAGTACCTTGTACAAGTTGATTAATTGCTATAAAATATGCTAAGACTAGACTAGATTTTATATGCAATGTTATCTGTCTAGATATAATCTATTTCCTTTTATAATAATCTTGATTTTAATGGTGTTGGTAGAATATAATATGGCTATCTGGTTATGAAAAAATAAATTGATAAATATAGCTGTTTATAATTTTAAAAGTAACTTCACGCTGTATTTTGCATAGTAGGGTTATAAGAGAGATATTAGTGTCAAGACACTCCGTTCAACGCTTTCTGCTGGAATTTGGAACATTGTTTTAAGTGGCGGAAAAATAATTCAAGAATCGAACCCACAACCGATCGTATTTACAGTCAGATGTTGTCCCACTGCACCACAATGGTCTCATTCACGATCTTTCATAGCTATATTATTGTCACAGTTGTTTAATGTTATATTAGATACGACAACCTCTCTGACAACCGTGCTATGCAGGATGAAGCGTGAAGCTGCTTATTTTATATATACACACACACACACACACATATATATATATAAAGTTTATCCTATTATGCCTTTATGAGAATCGAATCCCCTATCCTATTTTTCCTACATAAAAAAGGATCTCAGGATATCTTGTATGACAGCATTAGTCGTCATACAAGATTGAGTCAAACACGTGAAAAGGTCATTATTTCACTTAACTTATTTCGAAAATTATTTTAACTTTAAAACGTATAATTAGAAACACTAAGTATTTCTTTATTTGTGCTTCAAGCGTTTTCATGAAAAATATTCAGAGGAAATTATTAAAAATGTACAAATTGTGAGTATAATTACTAAAATACGCACATTTTGGGAGACAACTTTAAATTACAAAATATCTTATAAAATTTAAAGCTTCACGCTTTTCTTGCATGGCAGGTAGTGAGAACCCAGTGTCAAGACAATCCGTTCACTATTTTTACCTGAAATAGAGATATTGCGTGATCAATAGCGAAAATCAACGGGTTTTGCCTTGCCAGAGCATGAAATGGTAATAATTTAACTATAATGATTTCCACAAGTGAAGATCGAACCAACAATCAATCTCATTCCTTAGCAGCCCATGGGCTCACTATGCGGATGCCAGGCCCTTCGCGTTGCAGAAAGAGGACTTAAAGAGTGCCTAGGAACTACGATCTAAGTGCTTAAGGGACTCGTTTTAAATGTGCATTCACTCCTCTGTACCTAATCAGGTGTGATAACATCCTACTAATGCCTGAGATACGCGTTAGAAATGAACTGACGATAGTTCTATAAAGGCTTAATACTTTTAATAGATTATAGAGAGATTGTGGGTTCGATTCCCACTCCAGGAAATGAAGTATTTTCATTTTCTGCGTTTGATAACAAGGCAAAGCGCGGCGTTAAGTTCCGCCACTCAACACGCAACGCCTCAATCTGGCGGAAAGTGGGGAACGGATTTGTTGAAAGAGAACGGAGTGTCTTAACACTAGGTTCTCTGGTTCCCTCTGCCTACCCTGCTATATGCGGGATACAGCGTGAAGTTAAAAAAAAAAATAGAGAGATTTCACTGTTATACCTCTCGCGACTACCGAACCTATTTCTGGTCAATCGTAGGTAAATTTGAAATACTTATTCACCTTGAAATTATGATCTTTAGGTATATTTATTTCCCATTTGTATGTGTTAACAACAAAAAATGTACGTAACAGCTATTAACATACCAAATAATTCAATTGTCGTAAATCGAGAAAGGAGCATTTATTTCAAAGATAAGCCTCATGTAAGCTTACAAAGCCTGACCAAAAACATCTAATTTGTATTAACCTGAGTAATCATTACAATCTTTGATTCAAAAAAGACATATCCCTTTTTGAGTCGTAATTGGCT
The DNA here is from genome assembly GCA_033558755.1 of Philaethria dido. NCBI lineage: Eukaryota > Metazoa > Arthropoda > Insecta > Lepidoptera > Nymphalidae > Philaethria > Philaethria dido. The sequence goes on along the minus strand of JAKGSA010000850.1, from coordinate 207,004 downwards.
AAAACGGTATTTTTATTTTTTGTAAGGACATTAAAAGTTAAGATAAGAATTTGTTTTGATGATTACTAATTAAAAAAATGATTCAGAGGAGGTATAGGTTCGAATTTACCAGTGAATTAAAAAACATATGAATATAAATAAATGCAAAACAAAATAGTAAAATTAGCAGAGTAAAATTAGTTTTATAATTATTTTTTTTAACTTCACGCTGTAACCCGCATAGAGCAGGGTAGGCAGAGGGAACCAGAGAACCTAGTGTTAAGATACTCCATTCTCTTTCAACAATTCCGCTCCCCACTTTCCGCCGAATATGAATATGTAATTTAAATAAAATAGAATAAAGCAGCAAGCTTTAGCTTCACGTGTTATCCTGCAAGGCAAAGTAGGCAGAAAGAACCTAACACTATGACACTCCGTACGCCACTACAAGCACCATACATATTAAACAACAACAAACGTTAGAAACCAGTCTCAGCCTTACTTAACTGGCAGCTCTCACAAATTAAGTCTTTTCTATACTTTTTCTACCAAACGCGAATCAATAACGAGTCTATGTATGGCCTGTAGGGTATTTAAAATCTTTTTTTATATATATATACATACAAACTTTTCCTTATTAGTGACAAGTGTCTTGTTAAGAACAAGCTTTCTTACTATAAAGTGCTAAAGAAATCTAACGCGTGTTGATTTAAATTATGCATAAAAGTTGCATTTAGCCTTTGAAAGCAATTATGCAAAAATGTTCATAGGAAAATATTCAATGATTTTTCATGGTTACATTATTATAACGTCTGTTGTGGCGCACAAGCGTGCGACTGCAAACGCGACAGGTTGTGGGTTCGATTCACACTCCAGGAAATGTGTTTAAAGGAAAGTTTAGTATTTTCATCCAGGAAAGTTTAGTATTTTCATTTTCTGGGTTTGGTAACTAAGCAAAGCGCAGCGTTGAGTTCCGCCACTTAGCACGCAATGCCTCAATTCGGCGGAAGTGGCGAACTGAGTGCCTTTACACTAGGTTCTCAGGTTCCCTCTGCCTACCCTATATGCGAGATACAGTGTGGAGCTAAAAAAAAATGTTTTCAAAATTAATTTTATTAACTTTAAACACGCTTGGTTTTAAGTTCGATGCCTTTTCGAGAAAATGATTATATATAAGAGTTCTGCCACTTAACACGCAGTGTTTCGAAACAAACAGTAGAGAACGGAGTGTCATGACACTAGGTTCTCTATGAAGTTCTTCTATGAAGCTAAAAAATTATATATAATATGTAAATTAAAACTAATACGGCACCTCATACAAATATAAAAAAAATAATTTGAAAAAAAAAAGCTAGCTGAACCCGTGAATATCGTTTTACTTCTAAGAAAAAACCAAAAACGGCATACGTTTCGCTTCTTTAAAAACAGTAATTTTAGTGCAAAAAATATCCATTTCAACCCACAGTACATCGTGTTCACAAAACAGCAGGTAGTTAATTGTAATTAACTTTAATTATAATTAAAAATTACTTTTGTTAGGCAAAATTACGTTATGATTAATTATATTAAGCGATTAAGAAATAAATTAGAACAATAAAAACCTGTTGATACGATTGGGTAAGATAAAAATTAAGATATTTTTCGCAATAACTTGTTGATTGGTTTAAAAATTAATATAAGCCGAATGATTGTTATTTAAATGAAACTAAATTAACTGGATTATTTTTTATACATGAAACGCTTGCGCTACTAACTTATTAAAAGAATGTACAGGCTGGATTCCCTGTGAGTGGACGGGGTTAGAATACGATTCCCCTCCGCCACTGGGTAGCGTCCCATAAGAGGCGGGTATCCCAGTAGGCAGGTGGTAGGAGGTTCGTCCTCCGTCTGGCTCGCGACCACTATCATGTCAAAGACGAGCCGCCAAATATCTAATGATGTTTTCTTCAAAGAGTCAGTTATTTCAGTCTATATTAACATTTTACAGTCCACATACTAATCACCTTTAAAAATACCGTTACAAAATAATATTATTTCATTGCACAGTGCAGCTATTTGGATCATTCGGGCGAGGACGAAGTCGATAAGCAAGCAATTACTCTGATACGACATAGCATTGAATGCTAAATGTAGTATATGTTAAGCCATACTAAGTCAATTATCGTTACTCAATTGCCAAGGATATTTGATATATGAATTGACCTAATTTAATATATATATATATATATATATATATATATATATATATATATATATAATGTTTTAGGATTAATAACACTACAAAAAACCACTCTAAACGACGCATTATTTTTAACGCCTGTCTTGGCGTAGAGGCACAAGCGTGCGACTGTAAGCGCGACAGGTTGTGGGTTCGATTCCCACTCTAGGAAACGGGAGTATTTTCATTTCCTGGGTTTGGTAACAAGGCAAAGCACGTCGTTGAGTTCCGCCACTCAACACGCATTGCGTCAATTCGGCGGAAAGTGGAGAACGGAATTGTTGAAAGAGAATGGAGTGTATTAACACTACATTCTCTGGTTCCCTCTGTCTACCCTGCTATATGCGGGATACAGCGAGAAGTTAAAAAAAAACGTGAACCCTAAACCCTTGGGGTTACAAACCCCTTTCATAATAAAATATCATTCTCTACTCTTTTTCTAAATTATCTATAGTACAAAAAATAACATAATAACATACATACCTACATTTGCTAAATTCATTTAGTATTCTGCCACAGTATTCGTATACGTACATCATTTTTGGAGCGAAAGTGGTTGACTGCCCATGACTAAAATCGTCGTAATTTAAACCTCAAATCTCGATAAGTAAACAATCGGTGAACTACGCCCCGTCACGGGCACATTTCATTCTATTTGATATTATCTGAGCGAGTTTTTTGAAATTTTCTTTGAATTAGATCTTGATAGTATGGTTTAATTAACGTTATGCTAAAAATTACAAGCGAAATTCTTTATACATGTTTGCTGTAACGCCTGTCGTGGCGCAGAGGCATACGCTTGCAACTATAAACGCGACAGGTTGCGGGTCTGACTCAGTCCAGAAATGGACTTTTCATTTCCTGGGTTTGGTAACAAGGCAAAAGGCGTTGAGTTCCGCCACTCAGCGCACAATGCCTTAATTATGAAAGTGGAACGGAGTATCTTAACAGTAGGTCTCTGCCTATCCTCCTATATGCGGGATACAGCGTGATGCTGCTATGTATGTGCATGGGCTGTACTATTGTACATTGCGCGTTGCTACGCCACCAAAAATAAATTTGAAGGAAAGATATTATAAGGGCCAAATATTCAAATAATTTTGAGTAATTTTGTTAATTTTTGAAATAATTGTGGCGTTACTGTCGAAAATTCCGGCAGAAAATGGGGGAACGGAGTGTCTTAACACTAGGTTCTCTGGTGGCACTCTTAAAAAAAAAAATACTTTCATTTCATCAATCTTGCAAGACAAAGGACAGCGTTAAGTCTGTCTACACAATATCTTAAAGAAAAAAAAAAAACGTAAGTCCAACAACAAATCAATTACAAAACAACTGTAACCGGTAGATATCTAATTAACAAAGCGACGTAACGTGATTTCGATGACAACTTCTTTGCTTATGATTTATTATATTAATGTTGAAACGTATTAGAATCTTGTTTGTGTATAAACAAAACTTGCCTGACAGTGTTTCTCTCTTGTATTTGCAGTATATGTGTTGATTGATTTCTCTTTCAAACATAATATTTGTGTATATGAATTTAAACCTCTATGGTCGCCACGCATAAGAACAAGTTTGTTCGACGGGATATTACCACATGTATTGTTTTTATTTTGAACTTTTGAATTTTGTTTGGTGTGGCAGGAGGTTCAACCCGTCTGGCTCAGTGACCACTATCATGTCAAAGACGAACCGCCAAATATCTATGATGCGTTCCGGTTCGATGGCATGTAAGCCAGGGTTTTCCCTTTTCCCACCCATCCTTTCCCCCAAATGTGGTGGTCCCTGATAGCGGACTACTACATTATCCTCCCTTTCCATCTGTATCCTCTAGGTTATAAACGCATCTAGTACACCCTTGTGTTGTAGATGTTCATGGGCGAAGTTGCAACCACTTACCATCAGGCGGTCCTTCAACGTTTCGGTTATCCGTATCCATAAAGAGAACCCCTGGATATTTCGATGCTGCAAGCACCATGATCACGGTAAACTGGAGATACTGCGGAAGCTGGACGGTACTGTCGATACCGTATCAAAATTCTGTACAGCATCGAAATATCGGGAAAGTTCAAAATAAAAAACAATACATGGTAAATATCCCGTCGAACAAAACTTATTCTTATAATATTTGTGTTATTGTGACAAAAATGTTATGCCTTTTAAGCTAACTGCTATTCATGTATCTTATGAGATTATTTTGACCTATTTTGACTTCAGAATTGCTTGTTTGGGGAAGTGTTTGGGGTCCGATGATGTTTTAGCATTTCATACTGTATCCCGCATACATCAGGGACAGGAGAGGAAACCAGAAACTGAGCGTTAAGACACCCGCTTAAGATTTCAAGACTACACAAATATTCATAGCGAAAATCGAACCCACGCTATTCTAACATGAACATAATAAAAACTTAATCTTTGCAATATTAGAAAGAAAAAGCTTTGTCAAAACGTTACATGTTACGATTTACATCCAATAAATCTCTACACTTTTTACTTTTAGATAACTAAAAACAGTGATTTGACAAAATGCTCGATTGTGGGAGTCAATTGAATTTAAGATGGTTTCAGATTTTCCCACATTTATCATAGTACGAGTATAATTTTGAGTATACCAGGGGCTATGGAGAGAATTTATGACTTTGTTCTCCACTTATCTTTTTTAGTGGTACAATCTGCACCTGGAACAGACTGTAAGCGCGACAGGTCAGGGTTCGATTCTCACTTGAAAAATGAAAATTTTAAATAATATTTAATATTTTAATTTCTTGGCCTGGTAATAATAAGTTGAGTTCCGCACTCAGCACGCAATGTTCAATCCGGTGGAAAGTGGGAACGGAAATGTTTGAATAGAACCGGAGTGTCTTAACACTAGGGTTCTTAGGTTCCTCTGCTCATCTTCTGCTATGTGCGGATACAGCGTGAAGCTAAAAAAGAAAAATAATAATTCGTACATTTACTATCGAAACCTATATTGCGCTTTATCTTTATTGTTTTATATATCAATATTAGGGAAATCTGCAGCTTAACGCTTTATGCCGCATAGCAAGGTATTTAGAGATAGACAAGTTTCACGATGAACTCGGGACACTGGTTAATAAGTCGCGGAACTCAAAACAGAGGGGAGAAATGAAAATATTTTAAATATATAATTATTCCCAAAAGTGAATGACTAGGTAAATCAAATATATTTTGCTTTATATATTTCATTTATTACATATTTTCTGTATCTATTATTATGTATCACAAAAGACTTGAATGGAAATCGAACCCACTGTCACCGACTTAACATATAGAGACACTAACCATTTAAACAATATTCAATTCTAAACTAGATCAAATTTTAAAAACATTTACATACGTTATAAAAAAATCTACTAATACCTAATATATATATATATATATATATATATATATTATAAAAAAAACAAGTTTTCAATAAGACATAATTTCCAAATTGGCCTTTAATTTAACAAGTTTGATAACTTAAATACTAAGGGACTGGTCATGGCCAAAATATATTGAACGGGAAGTATTAATCTTTTGGCGGATACATAAAAAGTGGTAATAACGATACAGTCGAATTAGAGTACGTGACATATACAGTTATAGACGCTATAATTAAAGTTTTAACAAAAAAGACAAAGTAAAGTTATTACGAATAACTCAAAAACTACAAGTTAGATTTTAACTAGATCACAGCAGAAGGATTAACTTATTACTACAGTTCCAGTTGACGCGTTAACAGCGCGTTGCCTATCAATATTTATGTCACTTTATATAAACATTAATTTTATTAATTTAATATATTTTTTATGCATTATTTTAAAAATATATTATCATTGTGCACTTTTTTTCTATATAAACTGTGTAAGTGTGCCAAGTTTCATGCTCCTCCGTCTGCGTAATTATCGTAAAAAGGGATCCAAAGTTTTTGCTTCACGTATTAATATATAGATAATTTATTTATACCATGATATGATAGGCAAAGAGTATTCTCCGCTTTCCGACCAATTTCTAGTTTTACGTTTCGAGTGACGGAACTCAACGCCGTTTATATATAAGAAAGAATAATATATAAAAAATAATTCTACAGGCTATACTCACTGCAAATAAATCAGGATAATGCGCCTTATTATTTATTTCTTACCTGAAATAAGAAAAAAATACTTTAATATAATTGTTAACAAAGTATGTTAAGATATATTAGTTGGTAGGTAAATTGTTTTAATTTCTATTAAAAAATGATTTTTTTTTGTTTAACCTCTTCGTATATGCCACCACATACATTTCATAACATCATATGTGGCAGTAGCAATTACTGTTTTTTCATTATTGAGCAATAAAATATTGAAAACTTATATGGAATCTGCGCAAAATAGCATAAAGAATACAAAAATATCAAAGAGGCGTTAGATCCTGATATGTTAGATTTTTTATACGTTCTTTAATATTTTTCTTATAGTTAGTATGTAAATAACACTTTATTTTTTAGCTTCACGCCGAACACCGCATATAGCAGGGTAAGGAGAGGGAACCTGAGAACCTAGTGTTAAGACACTCCGTTTCCCACTTGCGCCTGTTTTAATTTATTTTGTTCACTGGTAAAATAATAAAAAAAAATAGAGTGCCTTGACTCTATATCGACTCTCTAACCACCTATGCGAGATAAAGCGTGAAACAGGACAAAGGGAATAAAAAGTGAAAAATATAATATACACTTATACATATAAACTACCTTTAGTTTCTACAAGTGGGCGAGGCTCGGAACTAAATCGAACTGAATAAATCTAAACCCGATTGATTTACTATGATTACTAGAGCCATAGAGAAATTCTATTAACAAGGAAAACAATACAAAGTGAAATTACATTAATACAACTTCGAAAAGTGATGTATTGCAACCTTTATTTGTGTTTAATTACTTTTATAATATAGAATATAGACAATCATAGTATTTTGAGAGTAATATAGATGCTAGGGTTGTAGGTTCGATATTTCACTTGGGGTTTTTTTTTATAGGATGGACCAGGTAACAACACTCAGTACTCAATGCCTCAATTCGGCGGAAATTGGAGATCGAAAAAGAGAAAGGAGTATCTTAACACTAAGTTCTCTTATTTCCTCTGGCTACCCTGCTATGTGCGGGATACAGCGTGAAGCTAAAAAAAAACAAAGAAAGGACCAAGCAAATTAGCGTTCGTTCGTTCCTCATCTCATGGTAAGTGAAAACCGTCGCCCACGACCCTGTGTAACACCAGAGGAGCTACAGGTGCATTGCTGGCTTTTGGGGTCGGAATAGGCGCGCTTTTTGAAGGACTGTTGCCGCAGGTAGGCCATTCCACAATTCAGTAGCAAGTGGAAGGAAGTTTCTTCAAATCCCACAGTTCTTTTTTTTTCGATTTTGTAGTGGTTGTTGAAGAATGGAGTGTCTTAACACTAAGCTCTTTCAGCATACCCTGCTAATTATGTATAATAATTAAAAAAAATATATTTTATTGCATTTTATTTAAAGTCGGCTCTCTTTTTGGTTAAACTCTTAAATATCATACAGATAACTTTTAGGACCAAACTAATAAAACTACTTTAACCGGTCAAATTTCCAAGAAAGTTAATTTTTAGTATTATTTAATTAGCTTTTAATATATAATTAATATTTTCCATACATATAATTATGAACATAAAAACCAGCAATTCCAATAGCGTGTTTATCATCAACCGCGGCAGATTGCTATCTGTTGGTAGTGCATCTAGAAAGCGTTACATCAAAACGATAAGTTTACGTTCAGACTTTCTTCGCAAATCATAGATATTAATCGTTATAAATGTATTTGTATAAATGATCGAGTAAAAGTTGCTATACCTATATTAAAATTGTCATCATATTCTAGTAAATGGACTATCAAATTATATTTAATATCTTTATTTCCTCGCTTTAGTAACAAGAAAAGCGCGGTGTTGAGTTCCGACTCAGTCCGCAATGCCTCAATTCGGCGGAAAGTGGGAAACTGAAATATAAAAAGAGAACAGAGTGTTTTAACACTAGGTTCTCAGGTTACCCCCGCCTACCCTGCTTAGTGCAAGGTACAGTGTGAAGCTAAAAAAAGTATTACATTATTATAAATAACGTTATCTGCTCTTGTTCTCCACATAAACTTTAAATGTGCCAAATTTCATACTCTTCCGTCCTCAAAATTGGCGTAAAGAGAGGTACAAAGTTACCTTTAAGCTTACCTTCACGTAATAATATAATGATAATACAGATGCCTCAATTCGGCGAAAGTGGGGAACGGAGTGTCTTAACACTTAGTTCCCGCTGCCTACCCTGCTATATGCGGGATACAGCGTGAAGCTATGTATTATATGTATGTATGTATGATAAAAAATATATAAAATCATTAAAATAATAAATAACTACTTCAACCGTTGTAAGGCAGTGACGCTGGAAAGCGTCTCACACGTCCATAACTTTCAATTTCATCTGCGCTTGCGCATGGCGGAATAAAATGTATAAAGAAATCTTTAAATTGCCTGTAACGCTGTAATTGCTTGAAATTCTCTCAATCTTTACATTTATACGTTGTTTACGATTATTTTACATGCACATGTTGTTTTGAGATGTATGTAAGTAATTAAGATAGCGATTTATATATATTTTTTTATTTTCGGGGAAGGAAAATAAGCAACGCTGTAAACGTCACAGGTCGTGGGTTTGTTTCCCACTCCAGGAAATGAAAAAGTTTAGTATTTTCATTTCTTGGATTTGGTGACAAGACAAAGTGCGGCGTTGAGTTCCGCCACTCCGCACACAATGCCTCAATTCGGAAGAAAGTAGAGAACGGAGTGTCTTAACACTAGGTTCTCAGGTTTCCGCTGTCTACCCTGCTATATGCGGGATACAGCGTGAAGCTAAAAAAAAACTGTACTATAACTGCACTATAACTCACAGAAATATACATACATACATAGCTTCACGCTGTATCCCGCATCTAGCAGGATAGGCAGAGGAAACCTAGTGTTAAGACACTCCGTTCCCCACTTTCCACTGAATTAAGGCATTGCGTGCTGAGTGGCGGAACTCAACGCCGCGCTTTGCCTTGTTACCAAACCGAGTTAATGAAAAATTCTATTTCCTGAAGTTAGAATCGAACCCACAAACTGTCGCGTTTACAGTCACACTTGTGCCTCTGCGCCACGACAGGCTAGCAGGATACCTCACAAATTTTCATTCATATTCATAATTAAAACATATTTGCCACAATACACCCACGCAACTTCACGCATCGCCAACCCGTCAACTTTGCTACCAATAATCATCTCGTCAATTTCTCCATTAAATAATACTATCTTGTCCGATACAAGTTCCACTGCTTTCATCTATTATGTAACTCGTTAACATAATTATATTATGAAAATTAACATGTATGTCAATTAGTTTGTTGATTTAATAAAGCTTCATCAAAAAAACCTAGTGTTAAGACACTCCACTTATCGCCCGAATTCGAGACACTATTACTATTTGTTAAGTGGCGGACCTCAACGCCGCGCTTAATCTGGCCAGAGCGTAAAAACAAATGCTAATTTTTTTTTTTAGCTTCACGCTATCCCGCATATAGCAGGGTAGGCAGAGGGAACCTGATAACTTAGTGTTAAGACACTCCGTTCCCCACTTTCCGCCAAATTGAGGCATTGCGTGCTGAGTGGCGGAACTGAACGCCGCGCTTTGAGTTGTTACCAACAAAGGAAATTAAAATTTTACATTTCCTGGAGTGGGAATCGAACGCATAACCTGTCGCGCTTATGCACGCTTGTGCCTTTGCGTCTCGACAGGCATGTTGATTCAATAAAGGAGAATAGATACATTTTTAATTGTAGCTTATTTAAGTGGAGATATTTTATACAGCTCTCTTGAGAGATAAGTCGTATAAAGTAAAAGTATCCTTAGTAATAATAACGCCTGTCGTGGCGCAGAGGCACAAGCGTGCGACTGTAAGTCTGGTTGTGGGTTCGATTCCCACTCCAGGAAATGTAAAATTTAGTATTTTCATTTCTTGGGTTTGGTAACAAGGCAAAGCGCGGCATTGAGTTCCGCCACTTAACACGCAATGCCTCAATTCGGCGGAAAGTGGGGAACGGAATTGTTGAAAGAGAATGGAGTGTCTTAACACCAGGTTCTCTGGTTCCCTCTGCCTACCCCGCTACATGCAGAATACAGCGTGAAGTTGAAAAAAAAAAGTAATAATAATAGTAACATTAGCAGTAACATCTTTGAACTTGCACTCATAATTACCATTAACAAAATTCATATTCTATGTACTTATAACAATTATAGTTTTCGCTTTTTCTCCTATAGAAACTAAATACATCAAAATCTTTATGGTTTCCTGGAAAAATAACTTTTACTCAACCGGATATAACATTAAATTAAATATAACATCAATCATAAGCCCTAATAAGGCAAAAAAAGGTAACGAAAGTTCTTCCGCGACAGGTCCACTAGCACTTTCACGCCAAAGCGGGAAAAATGCACTTCACTAAGTACTAGACTAGAGTCTAGTCTAGACTGTAATTAGCTAACATCTGGAAAAGAGAAATTGAACGTGTTGAGTCACATCACTAATTGCTTATGACTGTCTTCTCCGGAAGTCTCTTTCACTTTCTGCGGTTGTTTATGAGATATGTTAGGTGTAGTGATTTATTTAAGTGATATTAGTGATGAACGGTATGGCTTTCGTAAGTTATGTAATAATATTTACATATATTAACATAATATATGATTGTAACTTCCAATGTTTATAATTATAATCATTCGTTGATAGATATTGTAAAGAAATTTAGCATGTTTTGGGCTTTGAACCTGTACTGAACTTTCTCTGTCCGTATATTTTGTTCTCTATATCATTTTTATCATTATCTCTTTTAATTTTCCACCGGCAAAAAAATGACAAGGTTTTCAGTTTGGCTGTATTTTTTATGTGTTTTTTTATGTCTAATTTTAATAATTATTTTTTTATATGATAGCTTATGCTTCTTTTGCAGTGCCATTTAAATTTAATTAAGATCTGAAGGGTAGTTTTTGAGTTATTCGTAACAATTTCACTTTTGAAGGCATGTTTGGTGGTAGGAGGTTTGTCCTCCGTCTGGCTCGCGACCACTATCATGTCAAAGACGAACCGCCAAATATCTTATGATGTGTTCCGGTTCGATGGCATGTAAGCCAGGTTTTCCCCTTTCCCACCCATCCTTTCCCCAAAATGTGGTGGTTCCGAGAGCGGACTACTACATTGTTCTCCCCTTCCATCTGTATTCTCTAGGTTGACAACGCATCTACAACATATCTGTTGTTGTAGATGTTCATGGGCGAAGGTAACCACTTTCCATCAGGTGGTCCTTCTGCTCGCTTGCCATCCGTTATCCAATTAAATAAAAAAAAAAAAAATTAAAAACGGTTTTCTTCCTCTGTTACAATCGACATTCGCCGCTTTCTGCCTGCATTCGAGACAATTAAGTGGCGGAACTCAACGCCGCACTTAACCTTACCAGATATTCTTTAGCTACTAAAATTATAGTAACATTTCCACATACTTTCAACGGTGTACAGTAGAAACTGAGGACTTCATTACCCATACGTAAGTGGGCGCTAATTGTATCATTTAACACCTGACCTCAACGTAATGCTGATGCTTCGGGAATTTAGTGTGTACTTGAGGAATGTTAAGTATTTGTTTATTTAAAGCATTTGGGTATATATTGGACGCTTCGAAATGACATTTTAGTAGGTATGTAGTAAGTAGCACGTGTTTGCCCCCGATAAAGATTTCACTATATATTTATATGTCAAACAACTTTGAACTTATTAGATATTAAATAAAGTTAGGTATCTTAAATTGAGTACATTTATTAATATTATTCTAAAAGAACATGCTCTTTTTCATAAAATACAAGAAGAAATTATTCTTTTTTTTTAGCTTCACGCTGTATCCCGCATATAGCAGGGTAGGCAGAGGGAACCTGAGAACTTAGTGTTAAGACACTCCGTTCTCTTTCAACAAATCCGTTCCCCACTTTCCGCCAGATTGAGGCATTGCGTGTTGAGTGGCGGAACGCCTCGCTTTGCCTTGTTAGAAAACCCAGAAAATGAAAATACTTCATTTCCTGGAGTGGAAAATAATAAAAGTAAGTTTTGCGCCTATTTAAGTTGTGCAACACTATACGAGTATGCCGTTAAATGTAAAGAGGCTATCGTGGCGCAGTGATACAGCATTTCACTATAAGCGCGAGTGGCTATGGGATCGATCCCCACTCGGGGAAACTATTATATTTAAAATATTTCCGTTTTTATGTTCTGGTAAGACAAAGCAGGAGGTTAACTTCTGCGACCCTAACACGCCTAACTTTTTGCCATGCGTAAAAAAGAGTGAAGCCGAAAAAATATATAATCCTTAAAAAATTACGGAACTCAGCGCCTTGTTACCAAACCCAGGAAATGAAAATACTAAAGTTTTACATTTCCTGGAGTGGGAATCGAACCCACAACCTGTCACGTTTACAGTCGCACGTTTGTGCCTCTGCGCCACAACAGGCGTCCTAATTATATAATTTTAATATACACAATATAAGGTTCTTAGTCTCCCCAGCACACTGGATATTGGAAAACTAAATAATCACCAGTTCTTTGAATGAAAATCATTAATACACCTAATTACATCTACACCAATACATACAAACTATATCTAACAAGCTATCAAGCTCGATACTTTGCGCCTAGACCATATTAATCATGATTATAACAAGAATTTCACTTTAAAATGACTCGTCTTCGGATTTTCGCCATGTATCGATCGATAGGCCATTTCTCTGTGGTAATTTGAGTTCTACACTTCCTACTTACCCGTAATGGGATTCCAACCAGACTTGACCAGTATTCTAACTAAAAAAGCTTACTATCTCAAGCTACGTATCTATATTTATAGACTGGTTGGTATTAGAGGCCTTATATTGATAGAAACTATCGTGGCACAGTAGGATTGTATGTGACTGTAAAGGCGAAGGGTTCTGGGTTCGATTCCTACCCGGAAAAATGATTATGTTTGATTAATTTTTATTTTAACATATTTAGAAAACGTATAAACATATTGAACGCAGCGGAACTCGAACCCGCGCTTCTTGGAAACCGTCCAAGCGCTCTGACCGCTAAGCCATGCGTTCTACAAGTTACAACTTATTTATGTTGCTATTTTCATTTTTCTGATCTAACGGAGTGTCTTAAACTGGGTTATCTTTGTGTATGTTACGATTTTTTCCTGCATAGTAGAGTAGTCAATGCCGCGTTTTATATTCCTTCGAGTGGAAATCGAATCCACAACCAATCGCGTTTACAGACACTGTGCCACTATTGAAGAACGGCCTCATAGATAATACAAAATTAGATTATCATAATTCTTTTTTTTTTTACTTCACGCTATATCCCGCATACAGCAGGATAGGCATAGGGAACCTAGTATTAAGACACTCCGTTCCCCACTTTTCGCCGAATTGAAGCATTGCGTGCTGAGTGGCGGAACTCAACGCCGCGCTTTGTCTTGTTACCAAGCCCAGGAAATGAAAAATTCAATTTCCTGGAGTGAGCATCGAACCCACAACTTGTCGCGTTTACAGTCGCACACACCTCTGCGCCACGACAGGCGTACATCATAACATTTTGCAGTAAAATTAATTTGATCCATGAGAAACCCTAAATTTTATTTTTAAAAGTAATTCCTACCATCCATGCGTTCAATACGCATCCAAGATTCACTTCGAAGGCAATCTGCGTACTATATAAATAATAGTGCATCTGTATAAATTGTGCACCGCAATGCGGAAGCCGCGGTTACTGACAGACGGCCAGACCCATAATTTGTCTATAGCATTTCTGCCTTAACAGCTTTCTTTGTGCCTAGATTAATGGAATATACTTTTTTTTTGTGTAAATAGGAAATTTAGCGTATAAATAGCTATTTTTCGCTTATCAATCGTAGAATTGATGTGAGAATTGAATCTGCTATCAGCGTGTGTTTAAGTACTTTGCGACTGAGATATAACGACGTGAAATATATATACATTTTCTATGTATTTAGAGACGAGCGGCCGTTCACAATTTAGCTGACGTGGAATTTATGGTCACTATAATACTTATTGGCATGTTCAAAATTTTCTTAATTTTGTAAATATTTATCAGTATGTGAATAGCACTTTACCTTGTTACCAAACCCAGGAAATGAAAATTGGAGGAAACATTTCCTGGAGTGGGAATCGAACCCACAACCTGTTGCGTCTACAGTCGCACGCTTGTGCCTCTGCGCCACGACAGGCGTTCAATTTGGCGGAAAGTGGGGAACGGAATTGGTGTAAGAGAACGGAGAGTCTTTACACTAGATTCTCATTCCCTCTGCCTACCATGCTATATGCGGGATACAGCGGAAAGTTAAAAAAAAACACTTAAAAAAATTCGAATACTATAAACATTTATGTCTTCCGTAGGTTTGAGTTTAAAACCTAAAATCTACGTCAGATCCTTCATGCTTTTTCCCGCATAGGAAGGTAAAGCTAATCTATTGTCTAGACACACCGTTCCCCGAATTGATTTCCCCGAATGGTACGATGTGAGTGACGGAACTCAACGTTTCGATTTTCCTTACCAGAGCTTGCAAATGTGGGAATCGAACTCATAACCATCGGGTTTTCAGTCAAACATTGATAACCTCAATGCACTTTTATTATACATACATACATACATAGCTTCACGCTGTATCCCGCATATAGCAGGGTAGGCAGAGGGAATCTAGTGTTAAGACACTCCGTTCCCTACTTTCCCCACTGAGTGTTTATTATATTAACGTTATATTATGTCTTTCACTGGCCAAAGAGGTTTCTAACTTTTATTTTTGTACATATTTACGTATCTACATACATACATGCCTATTACTGTCTCTCTTTCTAAGGAAGCTTGAGATTTAAACATTATAGCGTAAAGTAAACTTGTTACCATTCGCTCAGAATACAAATAAGATGAAGCGGCTTTCATTTCAAAAACCCCGTATTCTTTAGAAAATATAGGAGAAAAACATGCTTTATATATAGCTATAGCTAATATATGAATAGCTTTCTTTCTAATTGCACTCATTTCCCTCATATAGCAGGGTATATAGGATGAACTTAGTTAACACACTCTGCTCTCCACTCTCTTCCCACTTTCGACAACTTCTACATTACGGAACCCAACCACATTTTGCCTAACTCTTTTTTTAATAACGCTTGAACCCAAAAATTTCAAAATAAAAAAATACCTACATACTCGTACTTCAAAAACATTGCGTGTTACAAGGGCTTTTACTACTAACAAAAAACACAAATAGTCATTATATACCATACATTAGCTAATGCATATAGCAGGATAGCAGAGGGAAGCTGAGAACCTAGTGTTAAGACACTCCGTTCTCTTAATACTTCCGTCCCAATTACCATATATACACTTAAAAAAATACCAATAAAATTCGAATCTTGAACCACCACAAACATTCACTACTCCACTCTAGCACTAACATTAATATTTTCATACATAAAGTACAAGCGCATGCGCCTGCGCAGCGTGACGCGTTATCAGAGTAGAACGTCGCTGGATTTCACAGCGGCAGTGTTGCCATGCTATGTAGCTCTCTATTGTAATTAACTGAAACTATTGTTCATTAGCGATTCTAGATATTTCAGGCGGTAGATACACTCGTACACGTAGATTAGAACAATTCTTTTTTTTAGCTTTACGCTGTATCCCATGTATTTATGTATGTATGTATGTAATTAAGTAAAAATATTATGAAAACTAACAAATTTAGTTAGGCAACTTAACAAGCAATGCCTTTAATTCGGGCGAGAAGCGGAGAACGAAGAGTTTTGACACTTGCTCCTCTTTGACTATCCTTTTATGCGGTATAAAGCTTGAAACTCACTTTTAATAAAAGATTAGGGACTCATAGAAGCTATTTTTTGTAACGGAGTTCACTATGATTAATAATATGTTATATTATTTTGCAGTTCACATACAATTGTTCGACCCTGAACTAGGAACTACAAGCGTATGTAATACTACATAGATATTAGTATATACTACTGTACTTTCGATATATAGGTAAAGATATAATGTTGCGACCAGACACAAGTGAAATATGGACATTGGAAACTTTAACTTTGGCTTATATTGGTTAGGTATAAAAAACTACTACATAGAGTATAAAAAATTGAAAAGAAAAAGATCTTTAGTTTTTTAAAAAATTTAAGCATTTTAATTGAAACTATTTTAATCAGACGTTATGTATAGTTACGTATATTTTTTATATTAATTTGAAATAAAAGATAATATAATATTACGTCCTTTGAAAATCTTACTCTGCCTACCCTTTATATTTGTTAGGTGGTAGGAGGTTCGTCCTCCGACTAGCTCGCGACCACTATGATGTCAAAGACGAACCGCCAAATATCTAATGATGTGTTCCGGTTCGATGGCATGTAAGCCAAATTTTCCCCTTTCCCACCCATCCTTTCCCCAAAATGGTTCTGATAGTGGACTACTACATTGTCCCCCCTTCCATCAGTATCCTCTAGGTTGGCAACGCATCTACAACATCTTTGGTGTTGTAGATGTCTATGGGCGAAGGTAACCACTTACCATCAGGTGGTCCTTCTGCTCGTTTGCCATCCGTTATCAATAAAAAAAAAAATCCCTGCTATATGCGGGATACAGCGTGAAGTTAAAAAAGAAATTAAAAAGATAAATTAATTAATTAAAAAAAAAATTAAAAAGTTTTTACCAAAAACACACATTATAAATGAAACTATTTTCACCGAAATTGGCCTATTTTTTAACAGGATCACTCTTTTCCTGCTTAGCAGTAGGCAGTGAGAAATTAGTGCCAAGACACTTCGCTTCCACTTTCCGCCCGAATTCTAAACATTGCACATTAATAAGCGGAGTTCAACGCCGCGTTTTCTTACTTAGAACTGGAAAATGAAAATAATTCAAATATAATATGTTGATTTATTAAATTACATACATACACACGCAATACTCAAGCGTGATTAGATTTTACATACATTATTAAACATGTATGTAAGTACATGGAAAGGTCGATAGCATTTGATGATATTTAAATGACGTCCTATAATGCATAAATAATTCTCATATGAGATGTAACATGATGTAACCTCTGAGGCGACTGAGTTACACACGTAATAGTGTTAGCATTAACTTCATTATAAAATTGTACAAAAAAATATTAAATCATGTCTACCTACCTAACTTCACGCTTTATCCCTAGCGGGGTAGTCAAAGAGAACGGAGCGCCAATATACCTCTTTCGCCTCGTCCACAGTCATTAACCTCTTCATGCATGCCCTCCGGGGGGTCCTCATGCTTTTACGTGACCTTCCTCCAGTATCATTGATACTGTGTTCTCGATGGTCAACCGAGGTCTCCCCTTACCTCTCTTGCCGCTTACCTTTGCTTCATATATCTTTCTCACCATTCTTTCATCACTCATCCTCTCGATGTACCCAAATACCACCTGAGCATTATGTTTCTTGCAATATGGAAATAATTTTCTATGAGAATTATTTTCACTTTTCCATCCTGGTAAGACTAAACGCGGCGTTGAGTTCCGCAACTTAACACCCAACATCTTGATTTTTGTGTTAAATGTTTTGACGCTAAGTTCCCTCTAACTTCCCTGCAATGCGAGATAAAGAATAAAACTTTTTTTTTATAGCTTCACACTGTATCCCGCATATAGCAGGGTAGGCACAGGGAACCTGAGAACCTAGTGTTAAGACACTCCGTTCTCTTTCAACAACTCCATTCCCCACTTTCTGCCTGATTGAGGCAAGGAAGAGTAAAACTGTTTCTATTATATATTTTTTTACCTACCCACTGAATCCCATAGTAGGATAGAACCAGAGAACCTAGTGTTAAGACACTCCGTTCTTTTTTATTTTTCCGTTTCCGACTTACATCATTTATTATAAAAACGTATTCACAGCAAAACTTTAAATTTATTCCACAACTACGCAGTTACCTAATTCATAACACTCGATTTACGACTGTTCCCGCCCTCCTCCATATTAGGTATTAAATTTCTAAGCATAGGGAAAGTTGTATTGCAATCATAGTAATTTAGCTCTTAAGTGTGGACCTAGACCGCAATCTGCATATTATATCGGTTATCGATTTCTATGTTAATAACTTAAAACAGTCTGGAATTAAAGTAAATAGCTGCGGGCGTCTAGTAATGATACGAAAAAGACTGGAGGAACTGAGTGTGGTAGTTGGAATAATCAACTTTTTGTTTATTATGTCTTTAAAATTATTATTATGCACGTTTATCGCTGTTTTTGTCAAGGTTTTTCCATAACCTTCCTCATTTCTTGGGATAAAAAGTTTAGTGATGTATCACTTTGTTCTAGATTTTTTTTATAATGTATGATTAATGATGGAATTGAACTACTAATATATTAACAAGGTCATAGTAGTACAGTTGAAGAGTACTTGACTGTAAATGTAATGGTCGAGGATTCGATCCCGACTTGGGCATTAAATTTAAGTAATTGCCAATAATAAACGGTTATTAATTTAGTTTTAATGCGGCGTGATATGTAATGACTCGGAGTCAAGAAGGGAGTTTCTTGACACTTAGTTTTATCTGCCCACCGGACTCTCTGAAAGTTCGATTAAATGTTATATTACTAAATATTCATCCTTATATAATGGCCAAATTGCATTAATAGGTTGCCTGTATGTTATTCTAATGAATAAGCTATGCAATAATGTAAAGTTTCAAAATCAGCTTAGAAGTATTTGCGTAAAAAACATCCATCCATACTCACAAACTTTCTCATAGATAATATTATTAGTACATGTAATAAAAATCGGGAATAGAATCTAGATGAAGTTCTAGATTAGTCAACAAAAATCTATATGTTTAACTTTCTTAGTTTAATAAATATGAACTAGTTCTAATATTCATACATATATTAATATTAGTAACCAAGCACTAGTAGAAAAGTTGCAACAGATGTTGCCTCAACGCAGGCATAAAGTTAGCCAACCAGTCCCTAGCTAAATTATCCTGAAATATCGAAATCAAATCAAAACAACGTAATTACGCTCAAGTACTACGATAATGAATATTTCATAAAGTTATATACTTTAGGTATTTTTTTGTCTTTTTACCGATAATTAATAAATTTTTGCAATTTGTTATGTTATAATAAAAAAGATTTCAAGCTTTGGGATTTTTTTTTTAGCTTCACCTGTATCTAGTATATAGAAGGGTAGGCAGAGGGAACCTGAGAACCTAGTGTTAAGGCACTCCGCCGAATTGAGGCAAAACCCAGGAAAGGAAAATACTAAACTTTTGCATAAATGTTACATGTTTGTACCTACTCACCCAGAGGTCGCTTTTAGGTATGTGACACTGATAAGCTTGCTAGCTTTGTATATAAAATCATTTAAACGTCTGACTATATTATATATATTTAAATGAAAATAATATAAATATAACATATTCTGCATATGTTATATTTATATTATTTTCATTTTTCCATTTCTTCAAAGAAAGCGCGGCGTTCCGTCATTCATCACGTAATATCTTGAACTCAACGCCTGTCATGGCGCAGAGGCACAAGCGTGCGACTGTAAACGCGACAAGTTGTGGGTTTGATTCCCAGGAAATGTAAAATTTAGTATTTTCATTTCTTGGGTTCGGTAACAAGGCAAAGCGCGGCGTTGAGAAAATATATATATATATATCTTGAAATCAGGTAAAGAAACAGAAAGATTACTACAAGAGAATCCTCCTATTGACTATGCGTCCATAGTCTTTTTTTCACCTAACAATACAAAATTCATACAATTTTTTTTACAAGACAAAAATTAAAAACTACAAGAGAAATCTAAATTAATTTTACGACTACTGTACCACAAGTGTCAATGCATTACTTTATCTAATATACAAGTACATTTATTAAATCAAATTACGTACAACTATTTAAGAAATTCCGCAAGAACATTCCAGATATACATTAAAAAAATAATAAAATCATAAATTCCATAAATGAGTGCACATAAATTCGTAACACGTAACAACACTTACTTGGTTTACGGCAGTTGTGTAACAGTTATTTTTAACTGCACTACTTTACTGTATTAACATTATTTTTATAAAAAAAAAATCTACATTTATGAAGTGGAGAGCGGAGTGTCTAAAACAAGGTCATCAAGGAGGGCTAAAAAAAAAGGTCATCAGAAAAATGTTGGCAAAAAAAAGCTCTATCATCAAAATAAAAAAAATATCATCAAAATTCGATAGTGAAATTACTAAATACTATCACGTCCTATACCGGCTTCTCTAAAAATTACTGGCTTTATGCACCGACTTCCCTAAATATATACCGGCTTCTCTAAATTTACCGGCTTGTCTAACAAAAATTTTCACCCCTCGGCAGTGATGCGTTGAGATCTTTGAGGCCTAATATAGTAGACAGCCTCTAATTATTAACGCTTTTAGCATTCTGCACTCCTCTATGTGTGCCAAGTTTCATGCTCCTCCGTCCGCGTAATTTTCGTAAAAAGGGTAACAAAGTTTTTGCTTCACGTATTTATAGATAGATAATATACTCTAATACTCTTCCGTTATTCACTAAGTGATTGACAATGCACAGACAAAACTACTGGCCATAGAAAGATAAAATATTGCAGCTAAGTTCCCTGTGTGATACCGCTTTTTACTGGGAGAACTAATTTTGGGTGATTTTTTTTATATACTAGAAAAAAAACCGACATCAAATAAAATAAACTCAAAAATTAAATTATTACGAATAACTCAAAAACAACAAACATTAACAACAGTAACTATCATCAGAAATCATCAAAATTGATTTATCCAGTAAAAAGACATAAAAAAAAACAGATTAGGAATCTCTTCCTTTCTCTAAAGCCGGTTAAAAAAAGCACATTCGTTTTACGTTTTAATTACGATTCATCAATGATAACCGCGAGGCGGCATGTTAGTTAACATCGGAACAACAATAAATTGTATAGATAATGTACGTTTAAGATAGCTAATAATGGCTTAATAAAGTATGCGGCGGTTTATAAGATATGTAGAAAAGGATATTTTATTGATTCAGCTTCACGCTTTATCCCGCAGCAGGTTAGTAAGAGTGTATCTAGTGACGCGACACTACGTTCGCCAGTTTTTAATACATTGTGTTTTAAGTGACTGAACACAATGCCATACTTTGTTTTACTGGAGCGGAGAAATAAAAATAATTTATATACAATCCCTAATACGAATGGGAATCGAATCCATAACCAATCGTGCTTACAGTCAAACGGTGTCACAGAGCACAGGAGAACCTGTACCTCGATACAATGATTCTCATAACGTAATAAATTATAAAAAAATAACAAAAAAAGAAATCGATTTTTTTTTTTCTTTTTTAACTTCACACTGTATCCCGCATATAGCGGGGTAGGCAGAGGGAACCAGAGAACCTAGTGTTAAGACACTCCATTCTCTTTCAACATTTCCGTTCCCTATTTTCTGCCAAATTGAGGCATTGCGTGTTGAGTGGCGGAACTCAATGCCGCGCTTTGCCTTGTTACCAAACCCAAGTAATGAAAATACTAAATTTTACATTTTCTGGAGTGGGAATCGAACCCACAACCTGTTGCGTTTACAGTCGCACGCTTATGCCTCTGCGCCACAACAGGCGTTAAAATCGATTTCAAATATTTTTTTAATAAATACATAGAAAGTCAGAGGCAGGAGTAGTATTGATAATCCCTTATTAGCGATGCAAAGCGATATTGAATGAAAGGCTTCGTGTGTAATAACGCGTAACTTGTACAGTTTCATAAATCAATTGTTTGCTTCACGCATTATCCCACATAGCAGGGTCGTCATAGAGAACCTAGTGTTAAGACACTCTGTTCACTCACTCGTTCACGCCGTGAAGTTTCGTGACATTGCGTGTTAAGTGGGGAAATTCAACGCCGCGCTTTGTCTTGCGAAAGCAAAGAAATGAATTAATTTTAAATATAATCATTCCCTTTTAGGAATCGAAGCCACAACCACACGTTAATAGTCACACGCTGTCCCACTGCGCCTAACTGATGTGGTCGCTTTTAAATTTAATTAAGATCTGGCGTGTAGTTTTTGAGTTATTCGTAATAATTTTACTTTTTAGTACATTTAATTTTAGGTCAATTTTATTTTTTTGGACATATTATTATTATAGTAGTAAGTGGGGAACGGATTTGTTGAAATACAACGGAGTGTCTTAACACTAGGTTCTCAGGTTACCTCTGCCTACCCTGCTATATGCGGGATACAGCGTGAAGATAGAAAAAAATATTATAATTGTAAAATATGGTATTAGTAAAAAGTGTATTTTAGAGTATGTTGTGACTGGCTGTAAATTGTTATCATAATTTGTGTATTTAATCATGTTATGTAACGGCCCCTTACTAAAAAGATGGCTCACCTATGGTCTAAATGGTCTATCTAAATCAAAAAAATCTAGTAGCTACGTAAGAATTTTCACAAAATTTAAATATATTCATACCTTTATATACGAAAATAAAAGTTTAAAAACATAAGACAACCTACTACTACCTCCAAAGCCTAGAACTAAACCATAAGTCCAAACACAACTTCTCATCGAGTAGCCCGGTTAAAAGAAACGTGGTCAGTCGTGCGTACAATTTGCACTACTTGACAACCGACTTGTAGAGACAGTAGAAAGCCGAGGAAATTACAGTATTAATGTTTCTTATACATTATACAGCTTTTGATATGACAAAATTATAGATTAAGTAACTGTTTCGAATAGGCTTATCATGATTTTATCAGTGGCGTTGAAATTGAAATGTTTTTGCTTCCTGTTTGGATTTCTGATAAGGTAAAACGCGGCGTTGAGTTCCGCCACTTAACACATTCGCGTCCGGTGACGTGGATTCACGTCATTTAAAATTCTATTATGTAAAAATTCTCAGCACTCAGCACAGCACAGAATTCGGCGGTGTGAGTGGCGGAACTCAATGCCGCGCTTTGCCTTGTTACCAAACCCAGGAAATGATAATACTAAACTTTTATATTTTCTGGAGTGGGAATTGAACCCATAACCTGTCGCGTTTACAGTCGCGCGCTTGTGCCTCTGCGTCACGATGGCCTTTAGTTTTATTGCTTTAGTTATTTGGTTAAATAAACTTGTATAGCTTACAACATAATATATATTTTTTGCATTAAAAAGATAAACCGTAACAAAACTGTAGTGTGGTTTGAAGTAAACGATTAAAAAAGATTGGATGGATGTATACCCATATTTTTTGTATATAAATAAGAAATACATCTATATATTTTTAAATTATTAG
This sequence comes from Philaethria dido, assembly GCA_033558755.1. Classification (NCBI taxonomy): domain Eukaryota; kingdom Metazoa; phylum Arthropoda; class Insecta; order Lepidoptera; family Nymphalidae; genus Philaethria; species Philaethria dido. The sequence continues at coordinate 183,344 of JAKGSA010000850.1, read as the reverse complement.
TTGGAAAATATAATTAATGCTATTAGTTAAAAAAATGTTTCAATAATAAATATCGAAAAATATAACTTCAAAAATTTTTGTAGTATGAGTAATTATTTTTTAAAACAGGATGAGGTTCTCAATTCGACTGTATTTTAAATGTTTGCGTAACTTTTTAATGGGTAAACTAATTTTGATGATCCTTTTTTACATGATAGCTAGTGCTTCTGATGTGATCCTGATTAAATTGAGTTAAGATCTGACAAGTAGTTTTTGAGTTATTCGTAATCGTAATAATTGAAGTCGATTTTTCCATAACATTTTAATTATGTTAATCAAATATTAATAATGATCATCAGTAGAAAATTTTCAAGGCAACATTTTACTATATTTATTTAGGTATCTCAAATTGTAATAAGCAAGAAGAAGAAGGCAAAACGCGGCGTTGAGTTCCGCCACTCAGCACGCAATGCCTCAATTCCGCGGAAAATTGGGAACGGAGTGTCTTAACACTAGGTTCTCAAGTTCCTTCTGCCTGTCCTGCCATATACAGGATACAGTGTGAAGTTAAAGTAAATTAAAAATTGTAATACGCGAAACACTTACGTAGGCATATCGTAAGTTGTTAATGGCTGGTTTACGTAACTCTCGTTTCCGACAGATCATAACTTATTACGTCGTAATTCTTGAAGGAAGAGTTGAAAGAGGCTTATTTCCGTTTATTTCTAAATGCGGTTCCGTATATATAAGTATGACGACACAAATGTGTTATTTTGCGAAATTTTATTATAAATTTGTGATGTTGTCATGTATTTCTACTTTAGCAATGCCAAAGCGATCATATAAAACGATTGTTATCGGCTTATCTATTGTTAATTACAATAAATCAGTGGTGGATTTACATTTGCGAGATTAGAGACACTAAAAAAATCAAGTTCGTCAATAACTTAACAGCCTATACCTTGATAGTTTCGGAACATCGGTCGTTCATGTCGGAATTTATAAAATTATATATAGCTTATCTATACTAAGCCTAATATGCCGGCTTATCTAAATAAAAGTTCAACCTGCGCCACTAAAAAGTAATCAGGAAGAACATAGTCAACATATTATATTATCCACTTTCCGATTTAAATTGAAACATTGCCTATTAAATGACATAACTGAACACCAAGTCAGTTTCATTACAGGGCAGAGAAATTAAAAAAAATAAAATACAATAATTCCCCAAATAAAAATCGAACCACAACCAATCACGTTAACAATCATTGCCCCACTGATCTACTATGGTCTCTTTTGAAAACTAGTACTATATATTTAAAACTGACATTTTTAAAGTCATGAACTGTTGTAAGCATATTTTAACCGATTAACAATACGCAATCAACGTGTCAATAAGGATAACGGTCCACCAAATCAATGGGACTATAAAAGGCAATGGTTCTCTTAGGCGTACTACCATGAGTTTTGTACTCAATAACCGACTTCAAGAAAAGAAGTTATCAATTCCACTGTGTTTTTATGTGTGTGTGTGTGTTTTTTTTATGGATAACGGATGGCAAACGAGCAGAAGGACCACCTGATGATAAGTGGTTACCTTCCTCCACGGACATATACAACACCAGAGTTGTTGTAGGTGCGTTGCCGACCTAGAGGATACAGATGGAAGGTGGGACAATGTAGTAGTCCGCTATCGGAACCACCACATTTTGGGGAAAGGGTGGATGGAAAAGGGGAAAAAATTGTTACCGCATAACCTTTTTTGTGTGAACCAATTTTAATGGTTCTTTTTTATAATGAGATCTTTTATTATCGCGATTATTACTATATTAAATGAATATATTTTAACCGGATTAATCACGTACATATATTTTTGGAAACCCGATGTTTCCAACACTACAGTAGTCCGTGGTCAGAGGTAGACTTAGGTGCCATTCATCGTGAGGTGACAGGCAATAATTCTTATTTCAATGTTAGCTAGTGCTTCTCGTGTGGTCCCATTTAAATATAGTTTTCAAGTTATACATATTAATTTTATTTTTAGCGCATTTTATGTTTCTTCGCTCTGGTAATACAAAGTACGGCGTTGAGTTCCGCCACTCAACACGCAATGCCCCAATTTCGGGTGGAAGTGGACAGCCGAGTTATTTTTACTTCTTATCCAGGATAAAGCATACAGCTGCGTTTATAGCAGAAGATAGCTTATTTTAAGTGTATTTCATAAGTGGTTTCTAGCTTAAAGACACGATTAGTTCAAGCCCCTTGGTAAATCAACCCGAACTTAGCCCTCTAAATGTTTAACATTTAAAGTGATATTATCTATGCTTGTACTATAGTATTACTATAATTAAATTTAGGTGAGGTTATTCACAATTTTAATATATTGGATTAGTATTAGCTATAATTAAGATTTAAAAAAATGAATTAAAATATTACGAATAACTCCAAAACTACTCGTCAGATCGTACCTAAATGGGACCAAATTAGAAGCACTAGCTAATATCTATATATTAATACGTGAAGCAAAAACTTTGTACCTCTTTTTACAAAAATTACGGAGGAGCATGAAATTTGGCACACTTATAGTTTATATACAGAAGGAATGCAGAATGCTAATATTTTTTTACGAGTAAAATAATACAAAAAGTATATTAAATTAATAAAATAAATGTTACACACACTACCATGGTTTGACATCTGTTTTTATATAAAGTGACATATACATTGCTAAAGACAACGCGTTGTTAACGCGTCAACGGGGACACAATAGAATAACATAATAGGCTAAGTTCAGTTCAGTTATTTTATTATGGAGCTTCGAAAGAACTGGTCCAATATGTCTGACACTAGCAGTGCAGTGAAACTATGCATAATCGATGTACCACCACGCCTCCTATTTATGCAGATATCGATAGTATGGAGAAGCAATTGTTTCTGTGTGGAAGTCAATCACTTTCTCAGTCATTTACACATATAATATGTATACTTTAAACCAAAAAGGGGAAACCGACTTTAAATACAATGCACAAAAAGTTAAATTATTACGAATAACCCCAAAACTACTCGTCATATCTTAACTTTTATAATTAATATGGGATATCAGAAGCAGAAATCATATAAAAAAGAATCATTAAAATGTGTTAACCCAATAAAAAGTTATGCGGTAACACACTTAAAAAAATTACAAACGAATTCAAAACCTGTAGCTATTTTTTGAAGTCAGTTAGAAATCTTAAAATATACCTAAGCTTATATTACATACCGATTAAAAAAAACTATATTTTTCTTTTCCGTTTCTTTCATTCTACACTCCTTAGCAAAGTCAAATTAAACTAAAAATATATCAAGAAAATTTAGTATCTATCGTCCTGTGGTGGAACAAGCGTCTTACTGCAAGCGTTTGATTGTGAGTTTGATTCCCGTTCGAAGCAAAGATTACATTATTTTCATTAAATTATTTTTACGGCACGGCATGAACTTTCATCACTCAGCACGCAATGTTTCAAATTCGGGCCGAGTAGAAAACGGAGTGTCTTGAAAAAACGCATTACCGATGTTGTTTATATTATATTTATTTAAATTAAAAAAATAATAATATTCGATATTTCTCTCATATACTCGTCCTAATAATCCACACTACATTATAACAAGTATTAAATCGAACACACATACAAACCTTTAACGCAAGTGACTTTATTGCTCTGATAAGCGCTTAAATAAATATTATTATAAAAGTAAGTCATGTTTCTCTTATTTTATGGCTATTCATTTGACCCTGGCTTAAGTTATATGAAAGAAAAATATTTCGACGAGAATTGAATACATACAGGTATATGTTAATATGCAAATCGATAAACTTTTGTATCGGACGTCTCTGAACGCGATAAAATCCAGCGGGGGGTTGAATTCTGGCGCCAAAAAGTGTCAAAAACATGACTTTACTGTGAGGTAAGATAAGAATTATTTACAATTTTCTTTAATTTGAGGCCTGTTGTGTTATAGAGGTATAAGCGCGGCAGGTTGTGGGTTCGATTCCCACTCTAGGATATGAGAATATTTATAATAGTGTTTTCATTTCTTCGATCTGGTAACAAAGCAAAGAGCGGTGTTGAGTTCCGCCACTCAGCCTCGTAATGCCTCAATTTGTCGGAAAGTGGGGAGCCAAGAGCGTGAAGTTACAATTTTAATGATTATGTTGTAATGCCACACTTGTTTCGTAGTAGCCAATCCGAATCCCTGTAAGGTGCGTATATCTAAAACTAGCTTTTTATTATCAGAGCGAGGAACTAACTCTATGCTGCACTTTGTTATATTCCCCCGAGTGATATTGAAATTCCCAGCCATATCGTTTTTCTTGTATATTTTTTTTATTCTATATTATTAAATTTTTTTTATTTTTTTTATTCTTAATATGTGATTTTTTTCAATTTATTTTCTATTGGCTAAATACAGGTTCATAAAAACTTATAGTCATCTGACAGTCATTACTCAAACTTTTGACTTTGTCTTGTGTCTGTTAACTAAGAAGGTAGTCACCGGTTATTAATTTCTACTACAAGAATATATTGAATAAATTCATTTAGTATATATTGTAATAAACAATAATAATTAGTTTTAACATTAAAGAAAACCAACTTTAAATAAAATACATTAAAAAGTAACATAATTACAAATAACTCAAAAACAACTTATCAGATCGTTACTAAATTTAAAAATAAATATGACCACATCATAAGCACAAGCTATCATAAGCAAAAATCATCAAAAATTAATTCTACATTACATAAACATACATACATACATAGCTTCACGCTGTATCCCTGTAGGGTTAGCAGAGGGAACCTAATGTTAAGATACTCCGTTCTCCACTTTCCACCGATTTGAGGCATTGCGTGCTGAGTGGCAGAACTCAACGCCGCGTTTTGCCTTATTACCAAACCCAGGAAATGAAAAAATCCATTTCCTGGAATGGGAATCGTACCCAAAACCGTTTTACGCTTGTGCCTTTGCGCCACGATTACATAAACAGTAACTGTATAACCAAAAATGCCAAAATAATGATTTAATTCATATATTCGGCAGTATAACGTCGGCACCATCAAAAGGTGTCAAACACGTATCAAAATCCACTGAACATATGTACGAAAACATACATAAAAAAGGACAAGATCATTTTTCATAACGGTCCAAGTCACTTCATCAATATTAATTATGCCGATAAAGTGTGATATTAACACGGCCAAATTATTTACTTCTTGTATTTTGAAGGGGTTATAATTAGCTTGACGAGTATTGTCCTTAATATTATTAATGAGATTCGCGAGGATTGATATTTGTTAGTCTATCACGCAAAAACTACTAAACCAGGGGTTAACAACCTTTTTAAACAACGGGCCTATACACATTTCTAACCTAAAACCTTTCTAGGTTTTGGTGGCCGGCGGTAGAGAACATAATTTTTTTTTTTTTATCTTCACGCTGTATCTTGCATATAACAGGATAGGCAGAGGTAACCTGAGAACCTAGTGTTAAGATACTCCGTTCGCCACTTTCCGCCGAATTGAGGCATTATGTGCTGAGTGGCGGAACTCAACGCCGCGCTTTGCCTACACCAAACCCAGGAATGAAAATTCCATTTCCTGGATTGGGAATCGAACCCACAACCTGTCGTGTTTACAGTCACACGCTTGTGCCTCTGCGCCACGACAGGCGTCTTTGTAGCGTTTTTTTATTATCATAGTAATAAATTAAAATTGGCCTACGTACATCGCAAAAAAGTTAAAAAAACTAATTTATTATGGACAAGTGAACAAGTAACCGTGTTAGCGTTAGCGTACAACAAACGTCTTTATTTTGTTGATGATCAATGGCTCATCAGTAATATATGGGAGTTAGTTAGTTAGTACAGTTGTAAGTGATGATTGTAACCTCTAAATAACTAACCTAGATGATTTTTTTATACAAGGTACTACAAGATTTGTTGAGATGTATATGAATGACTGACATGATTAACAGTTTCAAGTTTTGAATACTGACTGATTGATTTTGAAAATTAGAAAAAATATTTTCTAGCTTCACGCTGTATCCCGCACACTCGTATAGCAGGGTAGGCAGAGGGAAACTGAGAACATAGTATTAAGACAATCCTTTCTCTTTCCGTTCCCCACTTAGATAAATATCCTTATTTGATTAATTTTAAGCATTTGTTTCATATTCTTAAAACTCCAACCGTCTAAATTTCTGTTTTAGACGTGAATAAGTTGTTAAATCGAAAATACATACTTTGTAAATGTAATCTTTGACTTTATATAACATATTTTCTACTCAAATTAAATCAAAATTTCAATATTAACTAATAATTAATATTTTACTCTATTCGGCGGAAAGTGGGGAATGGAGTGTCTTAACACTAGGTTCCCTCTGCCTACCCTTACTATATACGGGATACAGCGTGAAGCTATGTATGTATGTTTGTAATACTTTACCAACCTTAAGTTATTACGAATTACTCAAAAACTATTTGAATTTAAATGGGACCACATCAGAAACACTAGCTATTATATAAAAAAGAATCATCAAAATAGCATCACTCAGTAAAAAGGTAAAAAGCATTCGCCATCAGTTTCGCCACTTAACATGCAGTGTCTCAAATTCGGGAGAAAAGCAGAGAACGGAGTGCCGTGACACTAGGATTTCTCTTATTACTTGCTATACAGTATAAAGCGTGAAGCTGTTGAGCAACTTTACTAATATTATAAGCGTGAATGTAACTTTGTTTGTTACGCTTTCACGCCAAAATGCTTAACTGATAGTCAAGAATCTTTGTACATATATTCTTGAACCTACCTAAAAAGTTTGAGTTTAAGTTTGCAAAAACACAAGATCAAAGAAAGGTAGAGAGCTAAAAAAAGGTCACCAGGAAAGTATTGGGCATTAAATTGCAAAAAAAACAAGCTTTGACATCTAAAAGATCAAAACAAAGAAAAAGATCATCGCCAAAATTCGATAGTGAAATTACTAAACATTCACATCCTATACCGTCTTCCCTAAATACCAGCTCCTTGAAAAATTACCGGCTTCCCTAAATACACATCGGCTTCTCTATATTTACCGGCTTGACCCAATAAATTTTTTTACCCGTCGTCACTGATCACACTATACACTATAGTAAGTATAAACTGGCATTGACCATGCGAGCGAAGCCGCGGGTAACAGCTAGTAAACAATAAATAAATTTAGTTTCCTCGAAACGGACACTACGCATATGTTTAGTTATTTTTACCAACGTCAATGTGACCTTACGTTTCTTGTAAAACTTATTGTATAATAAGAAACCGTGTTTTTTGCAAACAAAACATATTACTTTACATTTTTTACAATAATTTATGATATTTTTAAACTATAATTGGTTGTGATAAAAACCAATGATAAATGAAATACATGGGTTTCTTCAACTAACTTCCAAAAAAAGAGGTTCACAATTGTAATTCTGACTGTATTATTTTTCCTATAAAAACAGATGATGATGATGAATCGATTTTAATGATTCTTTTTTTATATGATAGTAGTGCTTTTGCTGTAGTTTTCGAGTTAAGCATATTTAGAAAACGTATAAAAAATTGAACGAAAAACGAAAAATGTCCCGCTGGGACTCGAACCCGCGCCCCTTGGAAGCCATGCGTTCTATATCGGGCTGTGTCGAAATTCTTATACGCTTGTTACTGACGTATTTTTGTTGCTAGTTTTCTAAGTATGTTTTTCGTTTCCTAAGTGTGTGATTAACTTCAAAAATAGTTTTTGAGTTAATCGAAATAGTTTTACTTTTTAATGTCTTTTTGTTTTAACTTCACGCTGTATCCCGCATATAGCAGGGTAGGCAGAGGGAACCCGAGAACCTGGTGTTAAGACAATCCATTCTCTTTCAACAATTTCGTTCCCCACTTTTCGCCAAATTGAGGCATTGCGTGTTGAGTGGCGGAACTCAACGCCGCGCTTTGCCTTGTTACCAAACCCAGGAAATGAAAATACTAACATTTCCTGGAGTGGGAATCGAACCCACAACCTGTCGCGTTTACAGTCGCACGCTTGTGCCTCTGCGCCACGACAGGCGTTGGCGTTGGCGCGTTATATTTAAATTAGAATTTTTAATTTTGAATAAAACAAAAGTTCTGATGTAACTGTAAAGGCGATATTTGTGGATTCGATCACTCTTGGCAAATTATTTTTAAATTATAGTTATTATATTCTCATTTCTCCGCACTAGTAAGAGAAAACCCGGCGTTAAATTCCGTCACTAAACACTTCCGAACACGGGCTGGGATCGGAGAACAGAAAATATTGACACTAGATTCTCTCTGCCTATATATACAGTGTGGAGCTAAATAATAATAAGCTTTTTGCTTCAAATTCATATGCAATGTGTAGGTTCAGTACAAACAATATACATATTTTTTGCCATCCACCCATTATTTCATAAGAAGATTAGAATTATATACTGATTTTTAGAATGATATTTTTTTATCATACTTTATAATCGATCCTCCTACGCTTATAAATTGTTATGTTTTTGTTTTATTAACAACAGTATTGTTTTTGTTAGTTATAAAGTGTTTTTTTTTTTATTCAACACTTATTCTAATTATAGTCATTAACAAAACTATAAAAAAATACATTTTACTAATATTAAGCTATTTTTGTATTAGTGTCGATCGTAGGTTCGATACCCATCTAGTAGAATGATTATTTTTACATTATTTTCAATTCCCCACTCTAGTAAGAGACAACGCAGTATTGAGTTCCGCCAGTTCAATCTTCACTTGGTGAGACAAATATGTTTACATTGCCCTCATTCTAGTAATAATGGCGGCGTTGACTTCCGCCACTGAATACGCCATATTAAGAAGCGATTTCGGAAGAAAGACGGAAGACGTAGTGTCTTCATATGCGGTTCTCTCTGTGGTATATGGTAAAAAGAGTAAAATGATGTAAGATATATATTATAAATATTTTACCTTTGTCCTGTAGAGCGGATTGGAAAAGTCCCAGCCCGGCGCTACGAAAAGATATCCGCATTTCGATATCTTTCTGCTGGCCTGAAAAGAAAAGTATAAATTAATATACTAAGTTAACTAAGTAAACTTTATTTTACACTATAAAATTTTATAGAAATTCTCTAATCATCTCGAATTTTGCTGATTCGTAGCAACGTAAACATGATAGTAGTAGCTTCGATTCCTGCTCATCGAATATTTAATTAATTTAGTTTCCTCATTCCAATAAGGCAAAGCGCGGCGTTGAGTTCCGTCATCTAAGACGCATGTCCATAATTTACACGCTGTTTATTTCTGCAAGAAGTTGAGTCACTTCTTTCTTCATTTTCTACTTAATTTAGCCTTCTATTTCCAGAATAGGAAACATTTAAACAATCTACTTATAGGTTACAGATGGCTACACCTCAAGTCACAATAGTGACGTATATACACGATCAAATAAAAAATAATTTTCTATGAAAATTAAACATTTGCATAGAAAAAATAAATATTGATATATCATAAAAAAATTAAACGGATATTTAAATTAGTATTGTGTTTGGTTTGGTGGGCGTTCTCGCGGTGACCAAGCTTGAGGTATAGTCAACAAAGTTAGTTACCTCGTATCAGGCAAAGGTAAACTTTAGCAATGAAAGTAAATAACCTCATGTATTTACAAAGTTTATATACTGTTAGAATATATATGGACTGGCAGTTAACCGACTTCAATAAAAGATGTAAATTCGAATGCTTTTTTTTATGTTTGTTGCGGCGTAACTTTTTAATGGGTAAACCAATTTTGATGGTTCTTTTTTTATTTGATAGTTAGAGCTTCTGGTGTGTTCCCTTTTAAATTTAGTTAAGATGTGATGAGTAGTTTTGACTTGACCACTTTAGGGAAATATAATATTAATTAATATTTAGTATCTTCATTTCCCTCATATAGCAGGGAAGCAGAGATAATCTGAGAACCTAGTGTTAAGACACTCCGCTCTCTTTCAAAAATTTCGTTCCCCACTTTCCACCACATTGAGTCATTGCGTTTGCCTTGTTACCAAACCCAGGAAATGAAAATTATTCATTTCCTGGAGTGGGAATCGAACCCACAACCTGTCGCATTTACAATGGCACGCTTGTGCCTCTGCGCCACGACAGGCGTTGAGTTATTCGTAATAATTTTACTGTTTAGTGGAATTTCTTTGGAGTCATTTCGTTTATTGATTTTGTTTCTGACAGAAATTTAATACATTATAAAAAAAATATTTAGTTAAAATCGTTGTTTATATAATGTCTTTCCTCATAAAGTCAAGGTTAAACTATAAAATCCTTTGCAAAATATTGTTCAATGTTATTTTACTATATCGCATATATATTGTAAATATTTGTATGTTTTGTTATCGGCGAAGGTCGCTGTTTGTTGGAATCTACTTTTAACATAATATAAAAGGGATATATAACGCCTGTCCTGGCGCAGATTCACAAACGTGCGACTGTAAACGCGACAGGTTGTGGGTTCGATTCCCACTTCAGGAAATTAAAATATTAAATAATATTTAGTATTTCTATTTCCTGGGTTTGGTAACAAGGCAAAGCGCGGCATTGAGTTCCATCACTCAGCACGCAATGCCTCAAATCCAGCGGAAAGTGGGGAACGGAAATGTTAAAAGAGAACGAAGTGTACTAGGTTCTCAGGTTCCTTCTGCTTACCCTGCTATATGCGGGATACAGCGTGAAGTTAAAAAAAATACATGACTGGTACGCAGTAGAAAAAAATATTTGGACATGTCCCAAAAGACAAAAATAATATTTCTTTTGTTTATATTATTGTAAAACTTGTACTTGTATATTCAATACGAACATGTACCAAGAATTTATTTTAAAGCCAGCCAATTTGAATGCAAATAACAAACGACCTAAGTTATCATTATTTCAAATGACTGATGATGATAATTCCTAAAGTCTTTTTACATCTTTTGTCCATTTTGACCATTTTTTGTCGATTTCTTTATCTTGAAGAAGATTCCTTGAAGGATTTCGACCTTATACCCTAATGCGAATTTCTTTGAGCAGTACATGTATGGTGATGTCACCTAAGGCCAGTGACCCTAAATTACATTACACAAGGTACAGTCATGCTTATAATAACTTGCTATGTATTTAAATAGAAATTCATGTATAAACAACAAGATAAATATTAGTTAATGCTTGTAGTGACGCAAGCAAGAAACACAAGCGTGCTACTGTAAACGCGACAGGTTGTGGGTTCGATTCCCACTCCAGGAAATGGAATTTTTCATTTCCTGTGTTTGATACACAAGGCAAAGCGCGGCGGTTGAGTTTCGCCACTCAGCATGCAATGCCTAAATTCGGTTGAAAGTGGGGAACGGAGTGTCTTAACACTAGATTGCCTCTGCCTACCCTGCTATATGCGGGATACAGCGTGAAGCTATTTACGTATGTATGGAAGAGGTTCTCATTTTGACTGTTTTTCTTTTAGCAGGATAGGCAGACGGAACCTAGTGTTAAGACACTCCGTTCCCCAAATTTCCACCGAATTGAGGCATTGCCTAGAAACTCGAACCTCTTCCCTAGTCGGTTAAAACCATAGTATTTTCCATCCGACTGTACAGTTGAACTTGACCGATGTTTCAGGTACAAAGGCCGTCGACACTTACTTGTGTCATTGGATAATGTGAATATAAGCGATCAAAGAAATACTCTTGCGACGAGGGCACCGTTTTAATGATAGGTTATGCTAAGAAACGCCTATATTTTCGATCATTGTTCATCAAATGGCAAATATTTTATGTTTACTGTTATGTTTTCTATATATTTTTATTAAAGTACAGAGGCACAGAATTGAGGCATTACGTGCTGAGTGGCGGAACTCAACGCCGCGCTTTGCCTTGTTACCAAACCCAGGAAATGAAAATACTAAATATTAATTAGAAATTTCATTTCCTGGAATTGGAATCGAACCTGGAAACTGTAGCGTTTACAGGCGCACGCTTGTGCCTCTGCACCACGACAGGCGTTTTTCGTTTCCCTAAGTGATTACCACTTTAAAATATATTAAAAAAACATTGTTAACAATTCACAAACACACAATACACAATTCCCTTTATCTAAACACATCTAAAAGGTACATACAGTAGCTTCCCTTACAATATGTATGTCAGGGTCCCCAACCGGTCAGCGTGAGCGTACCGTTACCGCTATTACAACGACAATACAAATTCTATGCGTATCTAATCTGTTGTGCGTGGAGCTAGATCACTATCCGTGTGGGGCCCTTAACACCGGGAGCTGAGATATTAAGTTACTTATTTATGTAGAGAGAATTTAGTGTTAAGACACTCCAAAATCAAAATCAAAATATTCTTTATTTAAATAGGCTGTTACAAACACTTTAGAATCGTCAATTTACAAAAGACGTCAGTCGTGTCAGTCCTAACTGAAGTTACTACCGGCTCGGAAGGCAGTCTGATGAGAAGATGCGGCAAGAAACTCAACATTTGCTCTTTTCAAATATGTACAATAAATATACAACTATGATAAGCCTCTCAAGTGAGCGTCAGCAGCATTGAATTCCACACATTAACATCATTATAGTATTCTTGGACAAAATAATATACTTTTTTCAATAATATGTTTTTAATCTTAGCTCTAAATTGTTGAAATTTTCCGTTCCATGTCATAAAAAAAATGGAAATAATAATATATAATAAATATTATTTTTTGCCAAGACAACATATATTTTACACGGGCTACATCGCTTATGACATGATTACCTAACAACGAACTTACGGTAAACGGGACTATTAAATTTTCATCGCAGAATAGACACTCTTTCAATAATAAATTATACGTGCACTATTTACATGCTTTTTTTTTTAGTTTTACAGTTAGTTACTAACTAACCATAGTTATTTGACTTTTGTCGGTGATTTTTGTTGGGCTTTTAAAATTGAGTTAATGTTAATAGAATAAAATGAAAAAACCTACATACATAGCTTTACGCTGTATTTCAAATATAGGAGGGTAGGCAGAGGGAACCTAGTGTTAAGATACTCCGTTCCCCACTTTCCGCCGAATTGAGGCATTGCGTGTTGAGTGGCGGAACTCAACGCCGCGCTTTGCCTTGTTACCAAACCCAGAAAATGAAAATACTAACATTTCCTGGAGTGAGAATCGGACCCACAACCTGTCGCGTTTACAGTCGCACGTTTGTGCCTCTGCGCCACGACAGGCGATTTTAAACATCTAAATGTATTCCTTTTTAGCTTATGTGAATGTAGGAATAGCAGTAAAATAACTATAAAACTGATTATGTAATTAGTATTTTTTTCTTTATTTATTAATAGAGTTCGTCCTCTCTCTACTCTCCGTCCAAACGAGACCAACACTAAAATTCCTTCCACTTTTCTTTATCATCTCACTCATTCAGCAAAGACAAAGTAGGTGTCAACAAAAGGTACTTTGAAAAACAAACAGGCATCACATTAGTATGTAGTAACGTGCTCAATACTTTATGACCGCACGGCTGTCCTAAAAACGGTGTAAACCAATGATTTACGACAATAGTGTTTGACATTTGTGTATGAATATAGAAAATGTTACAATGTTGCGAACAGAACGTGTTAAATGTTAGGAAAAGGCAGTTCCAAGCTTATCACGCATAGCTGGGTAGTCAGAGAGTACCTAAGTCAACTCTAGGTTCACCAATTTCTGTTCAAATTCGAGACATTGTGTGTTATTAGGCGGAACTTAGCGCCGCGCTTTGTCTTAACAGAGCGAAGAAATAAAAATAATTCAAATATTATCATTACCCCGAGCAGCAATCGAACCCACGACCAATTGGGTTCACCTACAGACATTGTTTCACTGGGCCCTATAGGATTTATTAGGAAAATGATAAAGATTTATTTATTTACTAGCTTTTGCATGCAACTTTGCCTACTTAAATGATTTTCATCGTCAGTTCATCTCATTATGGGAGAAAATTTCATACAATAGGTGAGCACTAAGGTTAGGTAGACCTTAGTGCTCATCTACACTTTCCAAAAAGTTGTGGTGGTGCGGTATCTGTCAGTGTTTTAGTAAAAACTATATATGAATGAAATATATATATGTCACTTAATTCTATGGATCTTCATTACAAGATCGTTTTTATGTGAAATTTGGCCATAACATTAGGACCTAATTCCATAAAATTTTAATATATTAAAGCCTATTTCTGTTGCAAAGAGTCGACAAGCACCTCAACAGTGTCTATAACAAGCATTAAAAACAGTAACCCATATGCTTAAGAGATAATAAATTCAAAATAATTTACAGTCTTCCTTCCATATGTTTTAAGCAGCTAACGTTAAAAAATGACACATTTAAGGACTCATAATAATTTTCCTTAGAAATCACTTACCAAGTCTATGTGGCATTCGCGCATACGATTCATAATACTCAAGAATCATAAATTTATACTCGACAAGCGTAAAACGCTTCGGCTAGAGTCAAATTAATGGTTATTCCTGGTCATATGAATGTTAAGGCATAGATGATAGATGTTTAAACTGTATATCATATATTACTTTTATTACAGTATAATAAATATTATGAAAAACATAGACATTCCAGGAAATGCAAAATTTAGTATTTTCATTTCTTGGGTTTGGTAACAAGGCAAAGCGCGGCGTTGAGTTCCGCCACTCAACACGCAATGCCTCAATTCGACGGAAAGTGGGGATCGGAATTGTTGAAAGAGAATGGAGTGTCTTAACACTAGGTTCTCTGGTTCCCTCTGCCTACCCTGATATATGCGGGATACAGCGTGAAGATAAAAAAAAATACATAGATTATTTTATTTTACTGTTCTGGAAATGCAAAGCGCAGCGTTGAGTTACACCACTTAGCGAACAAATCCGCTTTTTTTATGGGAACGACGAGACGAGCGTTTGTGTAACCTGATGGTGATCACCGCCGCCCATTGTGAGTAGAGGTGTGGTGGCAACTAGGACCACTAGAGGAGCTACCGTACTTTAAGATATATATATTAACGCGCAATATATGAAAAACTTATGATTTCAGATAATTGAAGGCTAGGGCTCCATAGTGAAGATGACAGTTGAAATATAGCCTCTTGAGATATTGGAGTAAAACGAATATCGGCACAATAACTGTCATATATAAAAATTATATATTGTTAGAAAAAACAAATTCACTATTCTCTCCTATTACATGGTCCAAAAATAATGCCAATGCCTAGTGTTAAGACATTCTGTTCTCCAGTTTCCATCTGAATTGTGTGTCGCGTGGCGGAACTTAACGCCGCGCTTTGTCTTGCCAGTGGCAGAGAAATGAAAATAGAATTAATATAATCGCTCTTTCTAGTTGAAATCGAAGCCAGAACCACTAATGTCTACAATGAGACGTCCTGCAGCGCCACGATGGCCTTATAGATATTAAGGGTTTGTTAATCTTCCAGATTAAAAATATATATTTTTTAATTATTATTCTTCCTACTGGGAATCAAACCTACAATCAATCTTGTTTACAGTCAAACGAAGTCCCACTGAGTCACAGTGTCCCCAATAATTAACTCTAATAAAACACTTTGTGACAGATAAATAAAGATTTATGAGCTGCCGTTTCGTAAATGACACTACGAGTATGTATCTATTCGTATGTGTCCTTAACTTTCTAATCTATAATACAATTACTAATACTATAAATCAACGGGTCTGATATAAATATGACAATTTTATGGGAACTAATAAGAATTTAAAAGGAGATTAAATCATATTAACTCCTATCGTGGCACAGAGGCACAAGCGTGCGACTGTAAACGCGAGAGGTTGTGGGTTCGATTACACTCCAGGAAATGGAATTTTTCATTTCCTGGGTTTGGTAACAAGGCTAAGCGCGTTGGGTTCTGCCACTCAGCACGCAATGCCTCAATTCGGCGGAAAGTGGGGAACGGAGTGTCTTAACACTAGGTTCCCTCTGCTTACCCTGCTATATGCGGGATATAGCGTGAAGCTATGTATGTATTAAGTCATATACATATATCTATAACAATTTGAATTTCAATAATGGGTGCCATAAAACGTCTCATTAGCTTCTTTACCAGGACTTACCAGGTCACGACCTTCAAATGTGAAGAACACGAGGAAGAAGTAATATAAACATTATGTAAACCTTAACAGAGGTCCTCGTGGCGCAGTGCGACTGTAAACGCGATTAATTGTGGGTTTGATTTCTATTTAGGGGCACGATTATATTTTTTTTTCTACACTTTAGTAAAATAAATCGGAGCGTTGAATTCTGCTACATAACATGCAACTGACTGAGTGAACCACTTTCGATGATTCTTCTTTTATATGATAGCTAGTACTGTTGTTAATGACTAAATTTAAATAGGTCTACCATTTAAATTTAGCTAAGATTTGTTTTGTAGTTTTTGAGTTATTCGTAATAATTTTACATCTAATGTATTTTACTTGAAGTCTTTTTCTTTTGTTAAAAATTTAATTATTATTTAGGTGTACACCTTAAAACTAAAAATTTACATACCATAATGAATCCATTCCTATACAATTAAGTTAACAAAATAGTTAAGGAATTGCACATTAAAGCTAAAAAAACATAAGCAAAAAATCGATTTCGCACATCACATTATATTCGATTGAACAATCGAGCAATGCGACTTGCACTTTCGTCGTTGCAACAGGCGCCGCGGAGTCTGCACGAGGTGGATTAATCATTCATCGTTGGCCTTAAACGGCGCTAGCCAGTATTTGAGAAAGTTGGCCAGTTAGAAAAGCTTCCTTAAACTTTGATAAGATGTTTTGATTGTTAAATAAATATTTGCTTAAGATTTTGTTATTTAAATAGTTAATAATTATGAAAATTATCTTTTTAGAGCTTCACGCTTATTCGTACATAATTGACAGAACAGAAAGAACCTAGTGTCACGACACTCTCTTTTATTTCTTATTCTTCTATCCTCTTTCTTCTGTTGCCCCTTTTTGCCCAAAACTCAGCGGTTTGTTTTACTGCGAGGTATTTTAAATAATTTAAATATTATCAAACATTTTTCACGGAAGATTCGAATTCTAGTCTTAGACCTAATTATACCTAAGTTATTAATTGCTTATACCTAACATTACAATATTTTTTTCTTCACGCTGTATCCCGCATATAGCAGGGTAGGCAGAGGGAACCCGAGAACCTAGTGTTAAGACACTCCATTCTCTTTAAATATTTTCGTTCCCCACTTTCCACCGAATTGAGGCATTACGTGCCTATAAAAGTATAAATTAATCATCCTTTAAACTAAAACCAAAGATCATACATAGCAATCAATAACACCTAATTTTCCACACATCCAAGCACAAAAAAACTCATTGAAACATTTATCACTTCATAATTACGATTGTATTCACTAATAGAGGTCTAAATCGACAACGATCAAACGCTCAAGAGAAATGTAAAACTAAACAAAAAACAATGGAACAAATTCTTCGAGCACAAAAGATAGTCGAATAGAAAAATCAACAGTCGCTTTCTCGAGCCACAATAGTGATATGAAATCATAGGGATGGCAAAAACGCGAATGACTATCGATTGCTTAGAATCGCTTTCGACAAACAGTCGGTAAACGGTTTGTCAGAGATGGTGCTTGGAGAAAGGAGTTAATGATAGATAGTTACATCGATGTCATGTAATCGAATGATACAAGTATTAATAATCGATTTTGTCATTTCTATTTAATATTTAATGTGTTAAATTTTATTGATATGTTTTTTTTTAGTTTCTCGATTTATTCCACTTAGGAGGGACAGAGGCGGAACTTAATACCATTTGTCTTACCAGAGAAGGGAAATTAAAATAATTTAATAATAATCATTCCCTTTAGTGGGATCCAACCCACAACTCCAGTTTACAGTTAGACCTTGTCGCACTTCGTCACAATGGCCTCATAGATAAATTTATTATATTTATAGCTAGTATAATTTATAGTTCGTTTGAGAAGATGAAAAAGATTTTTTTAGATAATTTTTCCTTAAATATATTTATAATATATAAAAAAATCTAAAAATTGAACGTTATCAGTAAAAACAGAAAATTATGGCCTCAAATCTCATTTGCTAAAAATAAAATAAAACATTTACCCAAAAAAAAACAATCTCACAAAAAACACAACATAAATAACCCCATAAACCAACATAAAACACATAAATAAATAAATAATTAACAACATATCCACTATCATTCAACTAGCTTAGCTAAGGTTAACCGGCGGGAGGTCGGCCCGGGCCAGTCACGGAAACGCTACCGGCACAATTATCTATCTAGATCACTCTCACTATATCAAAAAGAATACCGAGGTATAAAGAAAGCAAAGTCAGGTGCGTTCCCATTTCACTTTCCAACAAATGAATGTAACTACGAAATAAGACCCAAGTTGGAGCGTATCAAGATTGGGTTTTGATGGTGATCGATATTGACGGTCAACGTTTAATTATGAAGATATGCGAAAAACTTCTTGTCACTTTTGGTTTTTGATTGCGAGGTACAAATTAACTCGTTGGTTATTGAAAATAGGGAGTATAGATGGGAAAGATTTTTTTAATAAACTAGTGCTCCCGTTGACGCGTTAAGAACGCGTCTTTAACAATGTATACGTCACCTTATATAAACACAGATGTCAAACTATAAGAGTGGTTGTAACATTTATTTTGTTAATTTAATATACTTTTTATGTATTAGTTAACAAAAATGATTAACTGAACGAATTAACGGAGGGGCATGTAATTCGGCACACTTATAGTTTATATAGAGGAGTGCAGAATGGTAACATATTTTTAAATAATGCATAAAATATATCTTAAATTAATAAAACCACTACACACACTACCATGGTTTGATATGCATGTTTATATAAAGCGACATATACAATATATTGTTAGACAACGCGTTGTTAACGCGTCAATAGGAACAATAGTTCTAATAATCCTGAAACAACTAACAAAAACAAATAAAATTAACTAGGTACATATATCTTTATTACACTTTCTCGAAATCTAATACAACGACCTAACCGGTAACATTAGTGAGGTATTAACACACATACTTCACTGACATAAAATATTCATCTTGAGTTATCAAAACTATACGATCTAGAGATCAAGAGCACAAGAGCAAGAACAAGAAGGCAAAGTTAATGACGAACCATTTGGTACATGCCTACCAATTGAGATGTTTGAACTGTATTTTGACAGGTAATTTTTATTTAAATTTAGGTTAACATGTACATGTTAACCTAACATAAATTGTATGGAGATAGTAATTATGTTGTAGATATACGAGTATGTATTGATTTATGTGTTGGGATTTGAATCTGCACTTTAATTAATGAACGTGTGCTGAACTATGTTGAATATTTTTTTAATTGTTTTTAGCTTGTAAGATATTTCGATGTGAATTTCATATTTTATGTAAGCCTAAAAAAGATTTCTAAATAAAGAGTATCTAGTGTAAAAAAAATCCTCTCTCTATCCTGCCCGATATGAAGACATTGCCAGATTATGCGTTTTTTACTAGAGAGGAGAATTTAAATTAATTTAAGCATGCAAGCAGATCCGAATCTATAGCCAATCGCATTTACAGTCACACCTTCTCTCACTGAGCCACGATGTTTTTTTAGGTTTCGAGATTCATACTAATAAACACCTGATTCACGCTAAATATACATATACATAGCTTCACGCTGTATCCCACATATAGCAGGGTAGGCAGAGGGAACCTAGTGTTAAGACACTTCGTTCCCCACTTTCCGCCGAATTGAGGCATTGCGTCAACACTGAACATCATCTACACTAAATATCACATTTTATTTATTATTAAAACATTACTGCGTACAATGTACTGTCCTAGATTAAAGCAATAGCGGCCTTACTTTGTACGTCAAGGCCTAGGAAGCCCGACTGGGACGTAATTTAATTTTTACTTTGATGAAAGGCGGTCAACAAGTTTTGAATGTACTAGAATGATTATATAATCATTATATATATATATATATATATATATATATATATATATATATATATTCATGTTTATTTTATTTTTATTTTCTTATTTTGTATTCTTCTGTATTTTTGGACTTATTTAAAATTACAATAAATAGTATTGTCTTAATAAATCGTAATTAATAAATAATTTTGGTAGATTTTTGCATATTTACAGTCTTCAAAATACAAAGACAAGAAAGACAAGCGAACTTTTTAAATGTATGTCTATTTGTATGACATATATCCACATATCTCAGTCCATTATGTACTTACAAGGCTTATTTTTCAATAGTTTTAATATTTTACTAAATATGTTAGATTCTATACAATTCTATAATTCCTCAAACTAATATAACTAAAAAGAAACATATTCACTTTAATTTTTATAACAGGGTAGTCAAAGAAAACTAAATGTCAAGACACTCCGCTAATATCTATATATAAATACGTGAAGCAAAAACTTTGTAGCCCTTTCTACGAAAATTACGTGGACGGAGGCGCATGAAACTTGGCACACATGTAGTTTATATAGAGAGTTCAGCATGCTAATATTTTTTTTAAATAATGCTTAAAAAGTATATTAAATTGATAAAATAAATGTTACACACACTACCATGGTTTGACATCCATGTTTATATAAAGTGACATATACGTCACTACGCAATGCGTTATTAACGCATTTACGGGGAGACTAGGTTATATAAATCTGCATATATTTTATAACCAGACAAAGTAATATCATTCAACTAGTTTCAAATATAATAATGGATGAATAAATCAGAATATATCAACGCGTTGAATAGAGTCGTACATTCCATGACAAGCTGACGTGCTAGGAAAATATTTTGACATATCACCTTGAAGTTACACGGTACCACGAACGTTAAGTGTCCTAGGCCTATTAAATTTAATATTTAATACTATTATATATTCAATAAGGAAACGGTATGGAAGTTTAATCTTAAAGCTTTTAAAATTTTATTAATGTTTATCAAGTTTTTTTTTCTTTTAGCAAAGTAGGTTGAAGGAAAGAGAACCTAGTGTTGAGACACTCCGTTCTAAGAGAACTAAAAGATTTCCATTCTGCACTTTCCGCTAAATTGAGGTATTCCGTACTGAGTGGCGGAACTCAACGCCGCGCTATGCCTTGTTATTTGAGCGTGGAAAAGAAAATAATAAATATTAACTACATATTATAAATTTTCAATATTTTCATTTCCTGAAGTGAGAATCGCACCTACAACCATCGCGTTTACAGTCACACGGTTGTGCATCTGCGCCACAACAAGCCTCAATTTGATACTATTATAAATTGAATAAGGAAACAGTATGGATGAGATTTAATCTTAAAGCTTTTAGAATTTTATAATATATATAAAAAAAAAGTAGAAATTTTCTTCGTTTTTCTCTTTCTATCCAAACGAGACGTTTTACTATATTTGCAGTTTTTTTAACCAAATCAGGTCAACAAGTGTTTTAAATATTAGTTTAAATCAGAACATCGTTGTGGAGTGGGACAATATCTGGCTGTTAAAACTGTTGGCCGTAAAATTAGAGCAGGAAAATAATTTAAATAGAATATGGAATGACTGAATTTTTATTTTTCCGTTCTGGTAAGGCAAAGTTCGGCGTTAAGTTCCGTAATTAAACAAGTTACATCTCGATTTTAGACAGAAAGTGGAGAACTTATTCGCTTGACACTAGACTCTCTTTAATTACGCTGATAGTGTTAATGGTATTACACCCACAACCACCGCCAATGTTATTAAAAAAATTATTCCACTAACCTCATAATCCAAGCCATTGATTTTCCAAGCAATTGTATGTAAATACATAAACGTGTCCAGTTTTCACACAGCAAACGATAATAGAATAGACTACAATAGGTTTTCACCACTTTTCCACTACCTGCCTTTCCACAATCGTCACTTTCTACGTCAATAGAAATTATCTTTTGTAATAACCGATCGATTATGAACTCTATATAACTTGTATAAGGCGTAAAACATGTTATTTGTTTGATGATAATCATTTCTTATACGTCAGGTGGTGCGACATAATTAATTATTGGAATTAAGAATTAAGTGTTTTAAATGGTAAATTGGATAAAAAAATTAAAAACGTTGGCTTAGGCAATAAAATTATATGGAATGTAATAACTTACAAAAAAAAGAATAAATAAGTTGTGTGTACGATTAGACCACACATAGATATATTTTATAACACATAAAATAAAATAAATTATATTACAATGGCAAAGACTTTCAGCCCTTCCATCTACAATATTTCTGAAACAAGTGAGCTTGGTTAGTGGGAACCAATTTGAATAAAATTAGCAATTTTATTATATATTTTTTTTAAATACAGACATTATAAGTTACGTAGACTTAAACTGCTAAATGTCTAGGGAGTAAGTGATTTTTGTGAGAACTGACCTACAAAGAATATCAATTTCATTGTCTTACCAATAGAGCCACTACTTTTAAAAGTATAAACCCATTGATGAACAAAAGATAAAAATCACAGTGAAAGTGTAAAATATATAAGAATAACCATTAACCGTAAGATATATCTTAAGAAATAAACAGTAAACGATCAATAAAAAGCTACAAGAGATTAGAAACAGCCATGAAAACAAAAGTGAGGTATTTGAAGATTACGTAATATTCGTAACAAACGAGAGTTGGCGTGGGATAAATTGTTTAAGTAGGTGTGACGGATTCCAGCCTATTACCAGTTCTGTAGGTAACGATGATTACCTTATAATCATAGGTTCCTGCTGTTTCTCACCCGCATTCTGTAGGGTTATCGAGACGAAAATTTTGAATTTGATAGTTAAAATGTACTATTATCCAAGAATTATGTAGGCAAAAGCTCACTTCAATGACTAAGAAAAATAATTATTTCTGTAAAGTAACATTATATATTTGGCCTTGATTGTAGCAAAATAAACTGACAAATTCCTGTCATCTAGAGTAAAAACACATTTTTCTGGTATTATATGAATGATGAATGTTTAAAACTGTCTTTCTTTGCATTATGCAACAAATTATTAGTATTAAAGAAGCAGTTTCAAATTCAATCCAGGATTACATATCTGTATCGAATGGATGCTAAATTTTACTATTTATGTTTAATTGCCTTCCCTTACCACTTTCTCTATCATTATAGTTATCAAACAAATAAAGATTATGACACTGGATTCTCTTTGTTATATTATGACCAAATGGCACTAAATCCTTATAACATGTTGCCTATGTATTATTCTGATTTATAAGCCATACTACTATAAAATGTAGGGGTAACAAACAACCATCCATATCCATAAACTGATCTATTTATATTAGTAAGATATTTTCATTAGGTAAATTTATACTCTTTTGCCTTATAAAATTTTGTTAGAAATAGCTCACTCAGATAACTGAATTGCCATATATTATGTTTAACCAATTCCCATTGCTTCTCTAGTCTTAATTCATGGATTTCGATTGTTTTTTTATTTTCCACAACCCTGTTTTCAACTCGTTTGACAAGTTAAGAGAGACAGGCTTTACACATACTATTGATTAGAAAAGGACGACGGAGGGAAAGATCAAGGATCTACACAGCTACGGACAGGAAAGACTTGTTTTTATGATGATTGAATGGCAGGTACATTATAACTACTGTTTTGTTTTCTTTTCCACCTTAATTATCTAAAAGAAATTTTAAGGCATCCATTGATGTCATATAATTATACTGTCAAATTATATACTTCCAAGGAAAACCTACCTGTACGTTAAACGATCAAAAATGACCCAAATTTTTATAATTTTCTTACATATTTCAAAAGAGAGGGCGCCGCTACTATTATCGCTCTAAATAGATGCAGCACGAGCAAGAATTTTAATGATGCCCGTAGTCTGGATGAAGTTTTTTAACAATAAATGTGAAGGTCCTTAGAATAGTTTATAAAAATGCTATAACCAAGTTTAATTGTTTGTAGCAGTTTATTATGATAGGCGCAGTATGATAGTATATAATAGATAGATAGATAGATAGATGTTGGTCGTGGGATCGATTCCCATTGAGGGAGAAATTTAATTATTTTCGTTTCCGCATTTTGGCAAGACAAAGCGCGGCTGAGCTTCATGCTTAACACATAATGTCTCAAATTCGGGTGGGAAGCAGTAAACGGAGTGTCTTGTCACTAGGTTCCCTTTGACAACCCTATTATAGGTGTAGCTTTAGCTTTTACCTAACATTTTTTCTAACGCCTGTCGTGGCGCAGAGGCACAAACGTGCGACTGTAAACGCGACAGGTTGTGGGTTTGATTTCTACTCCAGGATATAGAATTTTTTATTTCCTGGGTTTGGTAAGAAGGCAAAGCGCGGCGTTGAGTTCTGCCATTCAGCACGCACTGCCTCATTTCGGCGGAAAGTGGGGTACGGAGTGTCTTAACACTAGGTTCCCTCTGCCTACCCTGCTATATGCGGGATACAGAGTGATGAGTATGTATTGTGAGTATGTATATATGTTTAGCTTTTATATGATATACAAACATACAAATAATATATACAAGAATAATTTCGTCACTATCACTATTTTAGTATGTACTCAATCATGGGCTGACAGTTGAATAGATTCGAATGAAATAATTTATAACATCGTCGTTTGCCATGTTCACGTCTATGATTTAAGCAAAGAGTCCTAAGTCAAACAATAAATGCTTATTTGAATATAAATGTGCCATATAATAAGGTCAAGTATCACCATCGAGGCGCAGTGGGGCAGCGTCTGGTATAAACGTGATGGGTTGTGGATTCAATTACCACTCAAGGGAATGATTGTATCACATTATTTCTCTTTTCTCGCTCTGGTACTACAAACCGCGGCGTTGAGTTCCGCCACTGATCGCACATTGTCTTGATTATAGGTGGACAGAGAAGAACGAAGTGATCTGATAGTAGGTTCTATTTAACTAGTCTAATAATTTTTTCCCAATTTAGTAAAAAACGACAAGATAAAAAAAGACGTATTTTTCTTTCCTGTCCTGTTTCCCCAATCTGAGAAAAGCGTGATATTTTCTTTTTTAGCTTCACGCTGTATCCCGCTTATAGCAGGGAAAGAAGGCAGAGGGAACCTGAGAACCTAGTGTTAAGACACTCCGTTCCCCACTCACCGTCGAATTGAGGCCGAAATTCAAATTGTATATATTTCAAGTAATCAGGTACTTATATACAATATAGATCGCTTTTATATTAATTGTATCGTATGCTACTTCTACATAGCCTTTTCATGTTCTAGATGCAATTTCGTCGCATCCAACTCGTCCTATTATCAATTATGGCTCCACAAAAAGTGGCGGCTGAATGATTGTTTATTAAAGAAGTACGTGCCATTTGTTACAAGTTCTATAGTATAATGACTCAAATTACTAGTAGATAGCTATCGCGGCTCAGTGGCAGAGTCTGACTGTAAACACGATTGGTTGTGGGTTCGATTCCCACTTGGAGGAAAGAATATATTTAAATTATTTTTATTTCTCCGCTCTGGTCTGATTGAATTATGAGAAAAAAAAAAGAAGTCCCGCTGAGTTTCTTGCGCCGGTTCTTCTGAGGTCTGAGGCATTAAATTTAGTGAACCGGTGGTAAATTATTTGACGTTCAAAAAATGAAGCTTGTAACTTCTTATTTTGAATAAAATTGTTTGACTTTGACTTTGGTCAATCAAATCGTGGCGTTACGTTTAGGCACTTAACACGCAATATCGCGATTTCGGGCGGGTTGTGGGGAACGGAGTGTCTTGAAACTAGGTTCACTGTAACTACCGTGCTATACGAGATAAGGAGTGAAGCGATTGCTTTTTATAATAAGTGGAATTCTTATAAAAATTACAAAAATATATGTAAAATATTCATACACAGAACATAATTTATATTAATTTTAATATCACAAGATTAAATTATCTAAAAATTTCCAAAATTTTGAAAACTTTACATATTTTCATTACATCTGAATAATGTTTTATCACTCTCTACTAGTTTTAGGAGAAAACAAGGCAAACGAGCGTTTAAGTCATCTGATGGTAAGTGATCACCGTGGCCCACGACAAAACACAAAGCTACAAGTCTACAACGCCTGCCGTGGCGCAGAGGCACAAGCGTGCGAAGGTTAACAAGGCAAAGCGCGGCGTTGAGTTCCGCCACTCAACACGCAATGCCTCAATTCGGCGGAAAGTGGGGAAAGGAAGAGAACGGAGTGTCTTAGCACTAGGTTCTCAGGTTCCCTCTGCCTACCCTGCTATATGCGGGATACAGCGTGAAGTTAAAAAAAAGACTAAAAAAAAAAATCAAGAGAACAGAGTGTTATAACACTAGACTCTATCTGCTCGAGCCTTAATAATACAAAAAAAAACGTAAAAAAAACTATAAAAATTCCCGACAACAAGTACACAATCGACCACAAGTTTAGCACGAGACAATAGCAATGACTTGGTACGTGCCATCTTCATTATTATTACTTATCTATTAAAAATGCGCGTTTTTATACGTCTCAGCTGGCATCGATCTTTGGTGTGACATCTGCTGTATAACTAGTTGGAACTGTTGTATAGAAACTAGATCGTACGTTGTTTACGTATGTTTATGTTGTTTTGTGTCATATTCGTTTTTTGTTATTAAAAATACAATTTTGTTCATTCCTTAAGGAATTTTCTTTTTAACTGACATTAAAAACGGATGAGGTTATCAGTTCGAATGTTTTTTTGGGTGTTATGGGCTAACTTTTGATGCGGTAACTTTTTCAGTATTGAATTCTGCCATTTCATACGTATAGCCTAGAATTTGGACAAAAAGCAGTGAGTGGAGGATCTTGACACTATATTCTCTGATTATCTTGCTATATGGGAAAGCGTAAATCTGAGTTTTAATGTTTTTCTTAATATAAAACGTTATATAATAACAAATATCAAATAATGCCTCAATTTAGGCGAAAATCGCCAAAATTCGATAGTGAAATTACTAAATACCTTCACATACCGACATACCTATACCGACGTCCCTAAGTATACCGGCTTGTTTAAAAATCATCGGCTTCCCGAAATACTATGTGACGGCTTCCCTAAATATATATCAGCTTCTCTAAATTTACTGCTGCCTGCTATGTGCAAGATACAGTATGTATTTAATTTTAGTATAGAGCGTGTTTTAAATTAAATAAATATGATACTCTTAAAAAAAAAACAATTTAAATAAGGTTATTTCTGAAAGCGGTTATTATGAAACTCGAACCACTTTACTTACACGACTATGAATTACTTGCATACAAATACAAAGCCTGGCCTAGTATTTTTATAGTATGTTACACAATAATTAGAATTAAATGGCAATTAAAATTAATTATAATAAAAACTTAATGCTAATTAACTAATATTGGAAACGGATGTGATGTTTTGAAAAAGTTTCTGTATTTTTTTTGTTTTTTAACCTAATTTTGGTTGCTGAAGGTTGTGGGTTCGATTTCTTGCTAAGTAATCTAACAAAGGATTATAAACTATGGTTAAATTGGTGTATAGATGTACCAGCTTCACGCTTTGTTTCGCATAGCAAGATAGTCAGTTCAGTGCCAGTTAAAAGGTAGTCGGAGTGAATTTAATTGTTCTATATTTTTTTTAACTTCACGCTGTATCCCGCATATAACAGCGTAAAGCAGAGGGAACCAGAGACCCTAATGTTAAGACCCTCAATTCTCTCTCAACAGTTCCGTTCCCCACTTTCCGCCGAACTGAGGCATTGCGTGTTGAGTGGCGGAACTGAACGCCGCGCTTTGCCTTGTTACTAAACTCAATAAATGAAAAGAATTATTCTATAATATTATAGTATAGTTTCAAGACACTATGTTCTTTGCTTCCCGTATTCGATAGAAGAAAAGAGAGTGGCATTTCTCAATATCATACATTGCATATGTACCTATTAATAAAAGTATATTGTAAAAAATAACATAATAAATGTTGTTAATTCAACATTTATTACGTTTGGAAGACATATAAAGGACAAAATAAAATTTCTCAACAAGCACTCTAAAAATATTTGTCAAACGACAATACCTCTATGGTATTGTCGTGATCTAGGCTGAATGATTTACAGTCAAGAAATAATCGAAGGATACTTTACGAGGTTATAAAAATTTTATTATGCCAACTATCTATACAAGCTGTTCCCGCGACTTTGTCCGCATGGAATTTGTGAAAAAATATATTGTGTCACAAGAATTTTCTAAAATAGAAGTAGCTTAAGTTACTCCCTATAACATCAGCTACCAGTAAAAGTCTCGACAAAATCGGTTCAGCCATCAGAGATTAGCCAAAACAAACACATATACGGACAAAAATTGTAAAAGATGTTATTTTGGTATGTGTGTTGTACAGTGGCGAGGCGTCTATATACACCGGCTTACCTTCTGTAAATGACAATAAATTTTGTAGAAAAACTTAGAAGGGAATTTTTTTCAATAAAAGTATTAAGACCTTAAAAAAACGGTCGCCAGAAAAAAATTGGGTATGAAATTGTAAAAAAACAAGTTCTGACATCTAAAACCACCTAAAAAAGGTCATCACTAAAATTTGATAGTGAAATTACTTATTACCTTTACATCCTTTTCCTATAAAAATACCGGCTTCCCTAAATATATGTACCGACTTCCCTAAATATATGCTGACTTCTCTAAATTTACCGGCTTATTTTATTAAAAAGGCAAAGCGCGGCGTTTGTTCGTAGTTCCGCCACTCAGCACCCAATGCCTCAATTCTGCGGAAAATGGGGAACGGAGTGTCTCAACACTAGGTTCCCTCTGCCTACCCTGCTATATACTGGATACAATGTGAAGCTATGTATGTATGTATGGATGTACTTTATTAAAGTTTTCACCCCTCGTCACTGGTACCGTAGATATATTCATATATATGCAGTAAATAGCGGTTATTTTTAATATTACATACAGACACTTCAATTTTATTTCTATGTATAGATATATAGATGATGGACGGCAAAATTGAATTTGTGTCACATGAGTCAACGTTTCGAAGAACGTTTTATATTTAGTACAAATGGGTCAGGTTTGTGGAGCGTCATGGCACTGAATCAAGTACATGATTGCAATTCTAATTGCCTTTACAAAAATATTTTTCAGAATATGTCAGTCAGTCAGTCTATTTATAGGAAAACGTAATTTTGTTAGTATCAGTTTTTTCTTTTTTTTTTTTTTTATTGATAACGGACGGCAAACGAGCAGAAGGACCACCTGATGGTAAGTGGTTACCTTCGCCCATAGACATCTACAACACCAGAGATGTTGTAGATGCGTTGCCAACCTAGAGGATACTGATGGAAGGGGGGACATTGTGGTAGTCCACTATCAGAACCACCACATTTTGGGGAAAGGATGGGTGGGAAAGGGGAAAATCTGGCTTACATGCCATCGAACCGGAACACATCATTAGATATTTGGCGGTTCGTCTTTGACATGATAGTGGTCGCGAGCCAGTGGGAGGACGAACCTCCTACCACCTAAAGCAAAGTAGTATCAGTTGTTGATGTGAATTACTAATTTACTGTCTTTTTCTACAGTTTTATGCACCTTCATGACAGGTAGTCAAGGGAGAGAATCTGATGGTTTAATAATTATTGTACCTCAACTTATCTTATAATATTTATTATATTTTCAAAATATTAATATATAGTTTACAACAAAAATTAAATTAGAAACTCAAAAGGATGCATTTCATGTATTGTAAAAGTCAATTAGCAGGTGAAATCCTTTATATATCGTAATTTTTACGCTTTATCTCGCAAATGATTTATTCGACAGAAATTACTTAGTGACTAGACACTCTGTTCTTTGCTTTATGTACTATCTTTGTATTTATAAATCAAACAATATGTACCTACACAGAAAAATGTCTTCAAGATGCACGAGGTCAGACTCGTTATACACTTATCTGGCTTGTTCATCATTATTAAGTATAATTTATGAACCGTAAACCAGTGCAAGCTAAGTACAACAAACTCTACTAAAATAAATATTTTATACAAAAAAATAGTTAAAACATGCTATCTTAGTATAGTTGAAAGAAATCGCAGATTAAATGATTGTAGCAAATTCAAATTCTGGTCGAATAATGTTTATTTCTGTACAAGGCGTGAATAAGTTGATAAGTAGATGCATATACTATTTTTTAAATATCAATAGGCGTTACAGTTTTCTGTAAGCGCGGTAGTTGTGTGTTCGAACCCCAATTAGG
Organism: Philaethria dido; assembly: GCA_033558755.1. Taxonomy (NCBI): domain Eukaryota; kingdom Metazoa; phylum Arthropoda; class Insecta; order Lepidoptera; family Nymphalidae; genus Philaethria; species Philaethria dido. The sequence goes on along the minus strand of JAKGSA010000850.1, from coordinate 152,988 downwards.
TGCACTTTAATATTTAAATTATTTGTTTTATTTTCCCAAAAGTGTTAAGACACTCCGTTCCCCACTTTCCGCCGAATTGAAGCATTGCGTGCTGAGTGGCGGAACTCAACGCCACCCTTTGCCTTGTAACCAAACCCAGGAAATGAAAAATTCCATTTCCTGGAGTGGAAATCGAACCCACAACCTGTCGCGTTTACAGTCGCACGTTTGTGCCTCTGCGCCACGACAGGCGGTACCAATAAGTACATAAGCAACCAATAACCATACCAACTGTACAGTAGTTCAAAAATTCATAATTCCATTTGCATTCTACGTGATAGCCAACAATGGCTATGAATATCGAAGGAGGTATAGGCCTCAATTTTTACATGTCCACTAATGCCTATGGAGTCACATGTCGGAATGTTTGGCCCACTTAAGTACTGGCTGTCGTTTCCGCACCGTAAATAGTTACTGTTTTATAACGGTTTTTCACTATATATTATGTTTGTAATGTTGTTAGGTTATCCTTGTGACTTTTATGAGGTTTTGAGAATAAATTAATAGTAAGCTGGTTGTTAAATTTTGATAGATATAAATTGTGGTGTTTTTGGCGTAGTTTGGTTATGTTTTTGTTTGTACGATGGTTGTGGATTCGATTTACGAGATCGATGTTGGACGGAATATTTAAAAAATTGGGAATTTCTACTAATTTAATATATTTATTATTAACATTTATTCTTTTCTTATGACCAAATTAAACAAAATAGTTATAAAATTTAGCGTAAGTGTCAGCCTAAGTGATATTCTAATGTATAAGGTATATTATAGTGAAGTATTGGTGTGAGGTTCTGTAGTTTTTGCTTGAAAAAGCAACAAACATTGATCCACCCTCACAAGCTTTCATATTTATAAAATTAGAAAGATTATCAAATTCTTCCTTCACATTAAAATCTACTAGCTAGCTAAAATATTTCTTTTTTAACTTCACGCTGTATCCCGCATATAGCAGGGTAGGCAGAGGGAACCTGAGAAACTAGTGTTAAGACACTTCGTTCTCTTACAAAAATTCTGTTCCCCACTTTCCGCCGAATTGAGGCATTGCGTTCTGAGTGGAGGAACTCAAAGCCGCACTTTGCATTGTTACCAAACCCAGGAAATGAAAATACTAACATTTCCTGAAGTGAGAATCGAACCCACAACCTGTCGCGTTTACAGTCACACGCTTGTGCCTCTGCGCCACGACAGGCGTTTTAAAAAATTAAATATAAATAATAACTCAAAATCTATCTATATCCATATCTTGTTACATGAATTCCATACATATGCAATCATTTCCGTCACCGATGACCTAATATTTTCCAAAGAATCGATACACTTTCACTTTTTTTCCGCTCAGGGTATTCATAGAGAGTCTATACACTCCGTTCTCCACTCTCTGCCTGAATTTAAGCCATTATAAAAATTAATAATAGTTTAAATTTAATCATGTTCCGAATGGTAATCGAACCCATAACCAATATCATTTACAGTCAAACGCTGTCCCAGCTGTCAAATAATTAAATAAAGAAAAAAAGAGTGACGTGTCACTACCTATTGTCACAAGTAGTCAAGATTAACATAAATATGAAGTAAGCGCCGGTTAACCGCAAACATTTGGACATTAGCCCATACAAATTTTTAGTATGTATCCAGTGTAGCTACTGTTTTACTATGCACGACATTTATTTATTTTTTAGCAAGAATTTAATGAATCACACAACAATATGGCTTATTTTTGTCGAAATATTCGTCATTTTGTACCGGATATATCTTTCTTGGAATGAAGATGCGTTTAATATGTTCGAATCGAAAATTTTATAAGAACAGGAAAATCTTCTTACATTTTATAAATTACTATGTAATAGCTATTATATAAACAGTTAAAGACAGTTTTCCCTGTGAGGGGACGGGGTTAGAATACAATTCCCGCTGGTTAGTGTCCCATAAGAGGGACTAATTTTGACTTTTCGGGTATCCGAGTAGTTTGGTGGTAGGAGGTTCGTCCTCTGACTTGCTCGCGACCACTATCATGTCAAAGACGAACCGCAAAATATCTAATGATGTGTTCCGGTTCGATGGCATGTAAGCCAGGTTTATAATATTTCTTTAATATAATTTTATTTTAACATTTATAATATTTTTTTTAACTTTTACACCGCATATAGCAGGTGATGATATCCCGCATATAGCAGGGTAGGCAGTGGGAACCCCAGAACCTAGTGTTAAGACACTCCGTCCTTTTAAGATTTCCGTTCCCCACTTTCTGCTGAATTGAGTATATTAATTTTAAGTATATAGGACGTACACACATATATAACTAAGTCAAATGAGCATTTACGAAGAATGCAAGACTGTAAAAAGATTGCAACATTTATAGTTGCAACGGAGCATTTAAGGTGCGTCCTAAGCTTCTAAGAAGCTTGCGTACACGCATCCACTTGAACCATACTTAAAGCAACTATAATTAGATGTTAAAATACCTTCACACGATTATAATCTTAACTAGCTAAGACATATGTACTATTTTACGCTAAATGTATAATAATTATGAAGTTTGTAGTGTTTAGTAAAGCACGACAACTATTTGAGTAATGTTCAAGAAAAAGTGACTTTTATGTGATTAAAAATTACAGTGACAAGCGAGACGGTTACGTAAACAGAGGGGTAAATGTTAGTATACATTATATAATTGTTGTCTCTTTAAGTTTTTGCTTGAAACCGGGTGATTGACCAAATTCCATTAGAACTTTTTTTTAGTAAAAAATTGTAAAAGTATTTTTGTGACTAGATTTTTGCAACTGTAAATAGTTACGTTGTGTTTAGATTCAATTTAAATATCTGCCTAAAAAGCGGTGTCGTTTTTTACCCAAATAGCAATATAGTGATAGAAAACCTGGTGTTAAGACACTTTGCTTACCGCTTTGGGCACAAAATCGAGACATTGCGAAGTAATGAAATATTTTATATATATTCTTCAGTAGGAATCGAACCCACAATCAACTGTTACAATAATTAAGACTTTACCAAAAAAAAACGACTTCAAAAAAATGCACTAAAACCAACAATTATACCAACAAATAACTAAAAACCTCTTGTCAGATTTTAACAAAATTTAAATATGACAAGAGAATCATATAAAAAAAACATCAAAATTGGTTCACTCAGTAAAAAGTTAAAAACACACAAAAATAAACAATCGAATTGAGAACCTCCTCCATTTTTAAGCCTATTACGTAAATACATACATACATAGCTTCACGCTGTATCCCGCATATTGCTCCGTTCCCCACTTTCTGCCGAATTGAGACATTGCGTGCAGAGTGGCGGAACTCAACGCCGTGCTTTGCCTTGTTACCAAACCCAGTTAATGAAAAATTCCATTTCCTGTAGTGGGAATCGAAACCACAACCTGTCGCGTTTACAGTCGCACACTTGTGCCTCTGCGCCACGACAAGCGTTTTACGTAAATACATACTCATATATATCTTTAATTCAACAAACCGTTATTTTATGACATCCATTATATATTTTATGGCTAAAATCACACTTTCCTTTATAAAAAGCCCATAATCTTCCAAGATTTAAATTTACGGCTTAAAAAACAAATACTTGCAGAGTGCCAACTGATCATTTCACCTGATGTAGGGCAGTACTTATTTAAATTGAGGGAAACGCCTTACACGATGACTGATGGCTTACCTGTAAATAAAAAAAAATGTTTGAAAAAACATGTTTTTTAAGCTTAATTTTTTAATAAAATTAGGTTAAGCTCATATAAGAAAGCCTGTTATTTGTTTCTCGCAAACTTTACATATGTCTTGCTTTCTCGTATATGTGGAATACACAATTTATGAATAATTTGCTTTATATTTTAGCTTCACGCTGTATCCCACATATAGCAGGGTAGGTAGAAGGAACCTAAGAACCTAGTGTTAAGACACTCCGTTCTCTTAAGATTTTCGTTACGTATTCTTTAATATTTAAATTAAAATTTATTTTTATGCTTTTCTCTTGATTTTGTTTCTTATACATGACAATTTTCAAAGATAGACGGTAATATCCCAGAAATTATTCATATATAGAATGATTTTAGATTAATAATATAATAATTATAATTTTATCAAAAAAGAATCAAGTAAATTGCTCAAAAAGTAACATCTTAATTTAATAGTTACACGTGAAATGTTAACTAAATTAGACCACATTAGAAGCACTAGCTATCACATACAATACAAAACATCATCAAAATCTGTTCACCCAGCAAAAAGTTATGTGGTCACACACATAAAAAATACAATCAGATTGAGAAACTCCTCTTAGTTAAACTCGGTTAAAAAGTAACTGTATGTATGTAACATTTGCTAAAATTATGTATAACTCGTTTCATCTCAATATAGTGAAATATGTAATTATATAATAAAAAAACCGGAAATTAAATTATTTTGAACATATCACACAATATATGTGATTTACAAGCCAAAATATTAACTTCATTTCTACAGGTGTACGTAATCAACCTGCTTACATAAATAAAAATTTAACATTAGCATATATATTTACATAAGCTCATTCATTCATTTTATTAATTTTCTGCATTTTTAATTGCTCACAGTTTCCTGCATAGAAGTAAGAGAGTCAAAATTCCATTTTGACTAAGGAAAGATGAATAAACAGGATTCGATTTAACAGGATTCACGTTTCATTTTGGAAAACTCGGAGACTCAATATTTCAACTTAAATTCGCTAACAAATTAATTTTAAAAATATTTAAGGATGATTAAAAAGCGATGAAAAATATATAAAATTATGAGAAATGTATAAAAATTATGAATTTTTTTAGCTTCACACTGTATCCCGCATATACTCGTAGCAGGGTATGCAGAGGAAACCTGAGGACATTTTAACATTTTCGTTCCTCACTTTCTACTGAAGTCAGGTATTGCGTCTAAATAATATAAATATAATAAAAGACATTATAACACTCGTATTGTGGACGCCTGTCGTGGCACAGAGGCACAAGCGTGCGACTGTAAACGCAACAAGTTGTGGGTTCGATTCCCACTCCAGGAAATGAAATTTTTCATTTCCTGGGTTTGGTAACAAGGCAAAGCGCGGTGTTGAGTACCGCCACTCAGCACGCAATGCCTCAATTCAGCGGTAAGTGGGGAACGTTCTCATGTTCCCTCTGTCTACCCTGCTATATGCGGGATACAGCGTGAAGTTAAAAAAAAAAGAAAAGTATTGTGGGCCAAATTCTAAAAAACTTCTTTAAGCTTAGTTAGTAACAAACATCCATACATCCTTAGAAAATTTCGCATATATAATAATAGAAGGATTCATAATGGGAATCTGTCGCAATCCCTGTGAGTGTAACTGGAAAGTAATTGAACACCGTACAAGTGGCGATTTATCGACTAAGCAGATATTGTTTTAGTTAAAACCTAAGCAATATTAAGTTGAGCGCTAACAATCATACAAATACGAAACAAACAAACAACATTATTATATTTTAATTATTATTTTAAAAGTTTTAAATTGAAAGTGGGGAACAGAGTGTCTTTCCTCTGCCTACCCTACTATACGCGGGATACAGCGTGAAGCTATGTATATATGTAAGTTATAAATTAACTCGTATCGGTCAACATGATTTAGGACAATTTCGAAGAGAGTTGTTATTTTTGGTGAAGCAAGAGTCTAAGACCTACATATGAATATACCAAAAATTGTAAGAATCATCCTAGAGAGATGCTACAAACAGAGATAATTTGTAATAGTTGCATATAGGAATTTGATCGTAGCTAGATAATGCGTTGTGTAATTGACTAGAGCACTAAGACGAGAGGCGCGGGTTCGAACCCCGCGACTTCCAAATTTTTATACGTTTCTAAATATTATTATCCTAAGTAAATAAATAACACTTTAAATATATATTTTAATATATTTAATTAATTATATTCTCTGTTTTATTTGTTGAGTTACGTAGATATTCATAAATAGGGGCATAAAAATCTATATTTTGCAAAATGAAGGGTTCACTCAACTCATATAAAGACTTTCTTCTAATTGCCTTCTGAGCTTCGTAGCTTCCGTTAAGACTGACACGACTGACACCTTTGTAAATTGACGATTCGAAATAAAGAATATTTTGATTTAGAAATATGTGGAATAATTTTTTTTATTATAAGGTAAAATTAGGATAATTACAGTATACCATATACTTAAATCATACAAAAACTTGTCTATAGTGTAAATATACCTTAATAAGTGTTTCATTGGAAGCGCAATATCATTACCCACTCGTATTACAGAATTACGACACAGAGACCAGTCGTATAACGTTTGCATCGCGATCTAATCTAAAAACTTAATCTCGAGCCAAAATACTTGGCAAGCATTGCCACTGTATGAGTAATATTTATGGGGAAAGACGTACAATTTATTTTTTAAATAATGCATTAGAAACACATTAAATTAAGTAAAAAAGTAGCTTCCTTTCTTTCGCTTTATCCCGCAAAGCAGGGCAGTCAGAGTTAACTTAGTCAAGGCACTCCGAACGATTTCCACCAAAATCTATACATTGCGTGATAAAAGGCGGAACTCAACGCCGCGTATTCTCCTACCAGAGCGGGATGAAATTAGTTTAAACATAATCATTACTACACGTGGGAATCGAACCCACATCCAATCGCGTTTACAGTCATAAGCTGTTCCACTGCGTCAACATGCGTATGATATTAATAAAGTAATATTAATTATTATGTACACTGTCATACACTTTTGTCATATACTTTTGTATGAAGTGACAAAAACATTGCTAAGGAAAAGCTTGGTTAAGGTCTGAGGAGAAGTTTTTGAGTTATTCGTAATAATTATATTTCTTATTAAAATTTATTTAAAGCCGGATTTTTTGTCAAAATCATTAATTATTTAATTATAACTAAATAGACACATATCAACGCCTATCATTGTCACTATAAAATTAAAAAAAACATGACGTTCACCAATTCATTACTTTGAATTAATTCCGTATGACGAGCTTAATCATTTTTTTTGTCAAATTTTTTTAACAACGAATAGATGAATGAAATAAAATAGGCAATAGATAATAAAAAACATATGAGTAAAAACATATATATCATACTTTGTTAATTGCAAAGCAGGAAGAAATGTGCTTGAGGTCTTCGTGACACAGTAGGACAGTGTCTACTCATAATCACGGCGGTAGCGGATTCGAGTGTTCAATTTCAATTATTTACATTTAATTTTTTAATGTAAATATCCTGATTAGTGCACCGCCCACCACTACTTTATACAAATCCAATATCCAAAGGTTGCCTGGAAGAGATCGCTTTAAGCGATAAGGCCGCCTTATTGTACGCTATTACTACTTCTATGTTATTTGTTTATTTGTGTGCAATAAAGAATATTTGTATTTGTATTTGTATTTTTATTTCCCTATTGTGAAACGGGGGGGAATCGATGAATTGCACCAATCAACATGCTATATTTTGAATTTAAAGGGGAAGTTAAGAAAAGTGGCTTGACACTGGGTTCTCTACGTTAAGAAAGATAAAGTTATAATAAAATTACCATACATTATATTTTATACTATTAGCCATGTAAAAAATATTACATGGAATTCAACACCATACTTTACATAAACACTTCAAAACAACCAGTTAATATATATTAATTATATACTTATATAAATATTTTCTTTAACGTCTGTCGTGGCGCAGAGACACAAGCGTACGACTGTAAACGCGATAAGTTGTGGGTTCGATTCCCACTCCATAAAATCAAAATTTTAAATAATATTTAATATTTTCATTACCAGACCGGTAATAAGGCAAAGCGCGGCGTTGAGTTCCGCCACTCAGCACGTAACGCCACCGGCGGAAAGTGAGGAACGGAAATATTGAAAGAGAACGGTCTTAACAATAGGTTCTCAGATTCCCTCTGCCTACTTTGCTATGTGCGGGATACAGCGTGAAGCTAAAAAAAAATATTTTCTATCCGAGGTTCGAACTTAGGACCATCGTGTATCGTTCTTCAAGTGCTAACTGCGCCACCATGGTTTTCGATACCTGTATCACATATAATGTAATTCGGTGTCACTTTTTAAATGCCACTCAGACCTGTTCACTGACCTATAGAATTTTTTCACCAACTCAACTCAACTATATATAATCTCAATACTTGATTGCAACATTGATTTTCGGTAATTTCACTGTGTTATATTATGTGATAATTTCGTGACCCCACGTGAAATATATCTAGAGAATGTATGACTGCAAAAGGAGTGCCTTTTTTACCCGACTGTCAGAGAAAGGTTATGTTTTTCGCGTGTATCATGTATGTTTGTAATATTTTTTATTACCAAGGATTGATTTTTTTTAAATTATTTCCATTCAAGTAAAATTATTATACATTATATATAACTACAAAACTACGTCATATCCTAAATAAATTTAAATAGAACATCTGAAACACTACCTATCATATGAAAAACGAATCATTAAGATTAGTTCACCCAGAGCACTTATACAATAACACACATTACAAATACAAACGAATTGACTAGCTCTTTTTATGAAGTCATAACATCAAAACCATAATACATTACTTTATTTTTAACTACCTAAACGCCTGTCTTGGGGCAGAGGCACAAGCGTGCGACTGTAAACGCGACAAGTTGTGGGTTCGATTCCCACTCCAGGAAATGGAATTTTTCCTAAGTTTGGTAACTGGTAAAGCGCGGCATTGAGTTGCGCCACTCAGCACGCAATGTCTCAATTCGGCGGAAAGTGGGGAACGGAGTGTCTTAACACTATGTTCCCTCTGCCTATCCTGCTATATACGGGATACAGCGTGATATATACGGGATATATGTATGTATGTATTTTTAACTAAAAATAAATTCAATTGTATCAACTTCCGGTTACCTTCTTGTAGGTCCATCGGGATACCGAGATAAATCTTTAGTAACAGCGGGCGTGGCATTGCAAGCATTACTGTGAGCCAATTAAGACAAAAATTATCCTTAACCGTCCCACGTAACATTCACCTGCTTTCCTTTGATAAATTAAATTAAAGAAAACGCACTTTATCGTATTTGTAATGTGAACGAAATTGGCTTGAACGATTTTCTGTAAATCATGACATAGTTTGACCTATTTCGATCGTAAGATTTAATTAGACGATAAATTTGGATAGTGCAATGAAACATGGTCAAAGTTGGTGTAATGTTTGTTTTTTTTTTAATTTATATATAAAGAGAAGTCTTCCTCTTTCCAATTTAATAAGATATTTCATGTGCTAAGGTGAAATCACATGATCATTATATATTTATATATATGTTATTTTTTATGGATAACGGATGACAAACGAGCTGAAAGACCACCTGGTGGTATGGTAAGTGGTTACCTTTCGTTCATGGGACATCTACAACACCAGAGACGTTGTAGATGAGTTGCCAACCTAGAGGATAAAGATGGAAGGTGAGGACAATGTAGAGTCCGCTATCGGAACCACCACATTTTGGGGGAAAGGATGGGTGGAAAGAGGAAAACCTGGCCATATGCCATGGAACTGAACACATCATAAGAAATTTAAGTGGTCGTCTTGACATGATAGTGGTCGCGGAGCCAAACGTAGACTGAACCTCCTACCACCAAATTATATATATAATTTTTCTTTTCATTCTTCCGTTCTGGGTGGCATTGAATTCCGCCAAGGACCCAATGTCCCTATTTCCAGATAGAAAGGGACACGAGGTCTATAGACACTGGCCGTTCTCTAGTTATGCTGCAGAAAAAGAACGTTGCAAAAAGTAAATATTACCTCAACTGATATCCAGAACTAGATATCGAACCCACAACCTTGCCACAGTAAATAAATTTGGCTTGTCGAATTTTTTTTATTAAAAACCTGACGTAATGTGACCTATATCGAACAAAAGCTATAATTAGGCAATAAATTAGGACACGCCTTGAAGTATCGGCTAATATAATATCACGCTGTGTCCCGCAAATAGCAGGGTAGGCAGAAGGATCTTGAGAACTTAGTGTTAAGACACTCCGATACTTGTGGCATTGCGTGCTGAGTGGTGAAACTCACCGCCACCCTTTGCCTTAATACCAGAGCGATGAAAATATTAACAACAAATATTTAATATTTTCATTTCCTGGAGTGGGAATCGGACCCACAACCTGTCGCTTTTACAATCACATGTTTGTGACTGCGCCACGACCTCTGCTAATATAATTAGTATGGACTCATAATTTAAAATTGCTCATAAATTTGTCCATATGCGGTTTCTTAAGTGATTTTTTCGTATAGAGTTGCTAGCAACCATATTTACTTTTACTTTCTATATTATGTAATGACGTCTGCATGATTGATTGATGCGATTTAATAATAACTGATATTGAGACGTTGGAATATATATGTATATATATATATATATATATATATATATATATATATATATATATATATATATATATATATATATATATATTTCCTGGGTTTGGCGACAAGGCAAAGCGCGGCGTTGAGTTCCGCTACTCAGAACGCAATGTCTTTATTCGGTGAAAAGTGGGGAACGGAGTGTCTTAACACTGTCTGCCTACCCTTCTATATGCGGGATACAGCGTGAAGCTATGTATGTATGTAATAATAATAAATCTATATCGTACTATAGAATAGCATTTAGTGTCTCACAAGCTTTATATTGACCAAAACTACAGGAATTTTATCTTATATCTTTGTTGCTTAATTAAATTTACTTAAAAATTCATGGAGTCGTTTTAACATGTTTATGTAAAAACAAATGTTCATTGTAATTTCACAAAAATTTGTTAAATTCGATATAAAATGTTGAACAACTTCAAGTTACTTTAAAAATTTGTGTTTTTTTTTTAAATTTATGCATCCTTTATCATTAATCTCTTTTTAATTGTACCTAGTTGATGATATAAATAAATACTCGTATAATAATGCTGCAGACGATGTTGAGAAGAGTCTGCCATTTCATTGCAAAAGCGTAGTAATTATTTAAAAATTGTCCTAGAGTAATATGGGAGGCTGAGCTAGGAAAGCCATTGGTAATGTAACAAGCAAAAAATTTTCTAGAAATTTCACGAAACTAGAAAACCGTATGCTGATACGAACCTCGGCTTGCATGCTTCATTCATAAAGTAAAAAAAACACCTTTTCGCTTTATTCCACAGAGCAGGGTTGTCAAAATCTAATACCGTTGGCCACTTTCCGCCCGAATTCGAAACATTGCGCGCGAGGCGGAACTCAACGCCGCGCTTTGTCTTACCAGTCATTTTCCATATGAGAATCGAACCCAAAACCATTGGCGTTTACAGTTAGACACTGTTCCACTGCGCCGCGATGACCTCCATTCCGTTCGTAGTAAAATATTAAGCCATTTTTGAGGTAAGCGAACAGGTGGTCACGTGCTTTTACGTGGGAGTTCCGACTCCCGATGCTATCTCTACCTAAAGTACCGTACGCTCAACACTTATCTTAAAAATCTAAAAAAGAGTATGTATTAAGTTTTATTTGGATCAATGTAGTGTTGCTTATTTTAGGTTCTCGTTTTAAAAAAAATAAAGAACAGAAACAAATCGATTTTTTTTTTTTACAATTTGACATAGTTGGAATTTAAATGAATATTTTGTCACTTATACAATTTTTTTACGGAGAGATATTTGAAATGATAAAAAATATATAAATAAGCGAAATTTATGTGGTACCTACATTAAGACCTAAGCAGCGACGTGCGTGGAACCGACTGACAGTAAGTGTGATGAGCATAGATACGATTTCTATCTATTATCCTAAGTATGATTACAATTAAAAAATTTAAAATTTTTCGCTCTGGTGAAACGATTCAATAAGTTCTCGAATCCGGCAGAAACTAGAGAACGGAGTGTCTTATTTCATTATTCATTTTTAACATAGTACGAGGTATATAGTATCCTGGGTTTGGTAACAAGGCAAAACGCGGCGTTGAGTTCCACTCAGCACGCAATGCCTCAATTCGGTGGAAAGTGGGCAACGGAGTGACTTAACACTAGGTTCCCTCTGCCTACCCTGCTATATGCGGGATACAGCGTGAAGCTATGTATGTATGTGTGTATGAGGTATATAGTAGCACGTGCGACGCGACGTGCTCCGATTGCGTCACAGAGTTCCGCTATTTTCACCGCACAACTGACAAACATGATGAGAATAGTGATTATGCTTTTTGTTTTGTAGATAAAAAAATGGCGGGGCACAAATTACGCGTAAGTCCATGAAATATATGCATACCCGAATATGTATGTATTGCGTGATATATCTATTTTTTTAATATCAATTTTTTTTAGCATTGGCATTATAGTTTATAGTCTTTGCCTAAAAATTGACATTAGACTTCAAATATTCGATAACCATCGATATACAATACAGTTTTTTTATTATTAACGGGGCTTCATTTTTATTGAATTTTCAAATTACAACTTTTATGTGTAAAAAGTATCAAATCTTATTGTATTTTTAAATTAATTTTATGAAAATGAGTTTATGAAAAGCGTTATATACGGTATATATTAGCTATCTATTGAGCCATAGTTACACTAGATATGTATCGTTATATTACGACGAAATCACACAAATTCTTCCTAAAATGTAGCCCCTATGTTATTCTGACGTATAAACTGTAAAGTTTTATCTATATCCGTTTAGCATTTTTTGCATGAAAGAGCAATAAGCATTTATCCATCCTTACAAAGTAGTTAGTATGATAAAAACCAAACAAATGTTAACAAAGAGATTTCGTCGTAATTACGAGGAAATTTGTACCTAGCGTTAACTTTCAAACCGCAAAAATAACAATATAAAGTAGTCAAATACTTTTTTTTTTTTTTATGGATACCGGATGGCAAACGAGCAGAAGGACCGCCTAATAGTAAGTGGTTACCTTCGCCCATGAACATCTACAACACAAGAGATGTACTAGATGCGTTGCCAACCTAGAGGATACAGATGGAAAGGGAGGATAATGTAGTAGTCCGCTATCGGAACCACCACATTTTGGGGGGAAGGATGGGTGGGAAAGGGAAACCTGGTTTACATGCCATCGAACCGGAACACATCATAAGATATTTAAGGTTCGTCTTGACATGATAGTGGTCGCGAGCCAGACGGAGGACGAACCTCCTAATACCAAACTACTCTCACCCGGCAGACGGAAATAATAGAAAATATTTTCAAAATATTAGCTATAAGATATAGCTAATTTACTGCGAGGTAGAGAGTTGGCGGACATACGACCATCTTATTTTTGGTACCCAAGAGATAAAAAGAGAAAAAGGGGAAGACAGCTTTGAGTGAGGACGTGCTTGGAGTGGATGTGAGACTCAAGAATTGATAGCTTCTGGCACCCTTATGACATGGAAAGCTAATAATAGGATTAGGAATGGAAGGATCTTGAGGGAGGCCCTTGCCAAATTGAGGCATTACAGATGGAAGTTGTCGATGCTCATTTTAGGAGGATTTAGGAATATGAACCATGTATCATTATAACTCTTTTTAATTCTAAGCTTCCTTGAAGAATTTATATTATTATTATTATAAGAGGTGGCGGTAAAAAAATAATTTTTATCCCGACTGCAAGCGGCGCAAAGGAGGGTAATGTGTTTATCATGTCATTTTACCCTTTCTTTAACCAATCGCCCCAAAGAGCCTAATTAAATTTAAATGGGCCCCAACTGTTAATCCTTCCGATTTCTGTGCTTGGGCTTGTTTTTTTCTCTTCAGTTTTTTTTATATACAGTCGGGGTTTTTTTACGCATCAAGGTACCTAATCATAATTGTTACTCATAACATTTAAAAAAACTTCACCCTTTATCGTACTTACAAAGAAAGGCAGAAAGAAATGCCGTCCGAACTCGACACGTGTAGAATGGCGGAACTCAATTCCACACTTTGTCTTACTATTTCTATTTCCCCAACTGGGAATCGAACTAAGAACCACAACATTTACACTCAAACAGCGTCCCACAACGCCACGATGACCTCATAATAAATAGATAATTTTAACAAAACCTTACCTAATATCTAGTACAATTTAGATGATTATATATTATAAATCATTACTTTTGTCATTTTCGAGCTCAGAAGTCATCAAAATACACTCAACAGTCATCAATATGTGAAACGCACTAGTTCTACATAAAACGAATTCGGAGTTACGCAATGCAAACGACAATATGTTACGAAATAAGACGTATGAACCCATTCTAGCTAATGTTGATCGTGGAAAACTAAATAAAGCAATTGTTTGGTTAGGCCATATAGTTAGACTGGATGCTTAATGACTCAGTAGGATTTATAGTAATTTTTTTTCTTTAACTTCACGCTGTATCCCGCATATAGCAGGGTAGCCAGAGGGAACCTGAGAACCTAGTGTTAAGACACTCTATTCTCTTTCAACATTTCCGTTCCCCACTTTCCGCCGAATTGAGGCATTGCGTGCTGAGTGGCGGAACTCAACGTCGCGCTTTGCTTTGTTACTGTTACCAAACCCAAGAAATGAAAATACTAAATTTTACATTTCCTGGAGTGGGAATCGAACCCACAACCTGTCGCGTTTACAGTTGCACGCTTGTGCCTCTGCGCCACGACAGGCGTTAAAAATTATATTAAGTAGGATTTATGGTAATAATAATATTAATATTTTAAAATATGCAAAACAATTATAAAAAACATATAAAAATTTGAACGCTCGGACTGGAACCCGCGATCATTGGGAACCGTCCAAGTCTGATCACTATGCCACACGTTATTTGAAATCCTTATATGCTTCTTATTTTTGTTGTTAGAATTAATATTCCTTTTTGAGGTGAAACTTTTTTGTGATTTGAAACTCAATGTAACGAAAAAGCGACACTAAAAAGAGACATACACTTATGTCTGTAAGACAGAGCGAGATAGTTAAAACTTATTAAGTTTCGCTTCTATTTTTTAAGAGCTGAGCAATTATCTTTTTTTTATTTCTTGCCCATTACCACCTTTTATAAATTTAGATAAAGATTAAGAACAATCAGTGCAATCGATTCTGACAAAAAAGTCAATATATTTATAAATCGATTACACTATCGATTGACTTGACAATCTAAGAAATATCCTCAGAGAAAATCATTAATTTGTACTTATTACAATGCCACTCAACTTGAAAGGTAAAGCCGAACACAATGAACTTGCTAGTCATGAAAGGCCTAGGTTAGATGTGCAAAAGAGTTATTGATCAATAAAAGCATTGGCAAATTGATCTAACATTTACTCGATGTGACGTTGTGTAAATCGATATCTTGAATTATATAAAAATTATCATATGATATAAATATATCATCATAATGCCGAATAATCATCATAATACTTAGTCATATAACAGAAGCGCGGGAAAGAGTCAAGTTTTCAACGTTTTTTTTGTCTTATTCTAATTATGGCATTAATACTTAAAAAATATTTAAAAAGTGTAATTTTAATTTTTTCTTACCATAATTCGATTTCCACTATCAACTCAAAAAAAGACAGAAGAAAGAAAAATCAGAAAAAGAAGTAAAAATCGATATTAAAAATAATAAATATCATATATTTGACTCGGATCACATCACAAATAGTCAAATTCAACAATTCAATATGTCACAACAAATCATATTCTTTTTCATAATCCAACAGACGAATATCTAATAAGAATCCTCTATCCCCTGTCAACATGTCGAACCTATGACCTGTCACGTCCATCCCAAAGCACTGCCTATCGCGACATGACTGCGCATGAGCATCACTAATTGCGGCTTCAGGTCAGGTTAACGGGTACTCAGCGTTATAAATGATATGGGACGCGTTAGCGGGATATGGGTTTGAAAAAGCTTTATCATGGTGAAAAGACTATTATTCATGATTCACAGCATTACCTAATATGTATTGGAATTTTAAGATGAATGTAGTTGGATGTAATTTATGAGCTTTTGTGGGTAAATTTTCTAGATGTCATATGTAATAGTGTTGTTATCGTGTTGTGGAACAGCGTTTGCAGTTGCGTTTGGTTGTGGGTTCGATATCTATCTGAGGGAATTTAAATTATTTTCATTTCTCTGCTAGTTAAAACAAAGCACAATTTTGAGTTTCATCACTCTGCATATACATAGTGTTTCGATTTTGGGCGGAGAGCTGAGAACGGAGTGTCGTAACAAAAGGCGTAAGGCGTGAACCTGTGAAACAGAAGTGTAATGGTAATTTTTGTAGACGAATCATTTGCTTTTTAATTCTTCACTTTCAGTCAATATCACAAGTCGTCAAACCAGACGATAATAAAAACTATGCACTATCAAAGCGCCATAATTATAAAAAGAACTTAAAAAGCTATATTAAAATAACCTAAAACTACCGCCTAATGGAACTAACATTAGCACCTCAACACCAAATAATCATATTTGCATTGGAAACCCATTCTAATTTTCCCTCACAGATTAACCATCCAGCTTCCTCATGTCTTCCGTCATCTGTAGTAATAACTACACCATTATATTAACAAAAAGCAATCGTTACCTCATCAAAGTGTTACATCAGGCTTAAGGAAGTCATTCAGTTAACCGGATTTCCCATAATATTATGGGACAAAAAACTTGGCAACTGTAGTTCTCCTAATGTGCAAGCTTCGGAAGTTAGATAATATCTACCATTTGTTGCGTAGCGGCAATGGGAATTCTCACATAGGCGCTCTTTAGTTTGGTACTTAATTATACAATTACAATCTAATGTATTGTTGTTTATGATTTTGCTTACTGACTTGTTTTAAACAGGGGTGAGCAACCTTTTTTAGCAATAGGTCTATCCAAATTTTGAAAGTTCTGGCGGGCCAAAATTCTAATTTTGATATTTTTGGCGGTCCTTAATAGTATTTGAAATTATATTCATGTTAAAACACTGCAACAACTGCGGTACTTGATATATTAGGGGAAAATGGCTGTATGTGTATTATAATATACTTGGCGAATCGCATGCCCGACAAACGCGGGTTGCACACCCCTGGTTTAAAATAAAAAATACCCTGACGCTTTTGATCCACATTGAAAATTAGGTAAAGAGAAACTAGTGAAGACACTTCCACTTTTCACCAAAATTTGAGCCATTGCGTGTTAAGTGGCGGAACTTAACCCTGCAGTTTGTCTCAAGGTTCAAACCTACAAACATCGCATTTAGTCAGACACTTTCCCACTGCACCACGATGAAATCAGAAGATGCCACAAAGGTCTTAACTTAGTAATGATTTACAATCTTCGTTAAAATGATTAAAATAATTATTATTTCATATAAAAATGTCAGCGACATCGATAAGTAAATAAATATGTGGGTATATTGCGTTATATCGTCGGTTAAGATCGTAAACCTGCTAATACCATACTAAAGTAGCACATATATTATCAGGAGAGACATAATATTATGAATATATTTTATGTGAAGGCTTTTTGACTTTAGGTCCATGTTATGGATTTGAGAGCTTTACTCATCACGTGTTCTTGACATTTCTCTTAATTTTGTTCTTTTTTATATTATTTATAGTATTTAAAGAATATAAAACGCCTTTTCGATGGTGTAGAGGCACAAGCGTGCGACTATCAAACGCGACAGGTTGTGAGGTTCGATTCCCACTCCGAGAATGTTTTTTCAGTTCGGAAGCGGTAACCAAGGCAAAGAAAGCGCGGCGTTGAGTTCCGCCACTCAGCACCTCAATGCCTCAATTCGTGGCGAAAGTGAGGGAGCAAGATTGTGCTTAACTTTACTAGGTTTCCTCTGCCTACCCTGCTATATGCGGGTTACAGCGTGAAGCTATGTATGTACGCAAGAGTATTGACAAAATATGAATTCTAAGCCGAGAATATTTTGGAATTTAAATTCTTAATGAAAGTGATTCAATGTACTTTGTATATATTTTTAACCGACTTCAAAAAAAGGAGATTTTCAGATCACTTATATTTTTTTTGTGTGTTACCATACTTCTGACATGGTCCTATTTAGTTAAGAGATATTCATACTAATGTTACTTTATAGTGCATTTGAAGTTAGTTTTCTTTTCTTTGTTAAAATCTTAATTATAACATATTTTTACAACACAAAGTTGTTAATAACATCATAATGCTCATTCATATTTATGAATGAACTAAAGTTATACTCAATTAGCTGCAATTTGAAACGATCGCTATATTTTAGCACGCGCGAATGCCCGTCCTTAATTAATGTCGATTACTTTAATGGGATCATTTCAAAAGGGCTTGGACTTGCCACTTACTTTTATAGATTAATTTAATACTTCGCTGTTATGCGAAATAACTTTTGCCTTCAGGCATCTCGCCCCAGTGACATGTCAGCTACAAGTCAGCTACATGTCAGATACAATATATGGAACGCGCTCTGCTTTGTTTTGCAAAAGAAAAAAATGAAAATACGTTTAATTATCCCGATTAGGATTCGAACACACAACTATCGCGCCTCCAGTCCAGTTTTTCACTGCACCACGATTACCTTTTATGTAACTAAACAAATACTTAAGGAATGATTTTTGTATAAACAAAATCTGCGAAAACTATAAGTAATGAAATATCGGTCGATATATATTTAGGTTACATTATATTGTCGGCTTATATTGTAAATCCACAAACAATACGTTAGGAAGATACTTTAAAAAATAATAAAGCTTTATCCCGCATATTAGGATACTTAGAGCCATGAAACAGCGTTTGCCGCTTTCCACCTCAATATGAGACATTGGGGTATTAAGGGGTGAAACTCAACGTCGCGGTTTGTAATACTTTCCCCAAGTGGGAATCGAACTACAACCATTCACGTTTACAGTTAAACATTGTCTCTACGCCGCAATAATTCCCTTTTAAAAACTAAATTTACTTTAGAAAAAAACTGGAACAATTGAAACTGGGACAAGTCAAAATATTACCAACGATACAAAGGCTTCAAATTTTTTAAACATTTAAAAACTGCACTACAGTCTTACTGATGTATTTAATGCTCTCTTGTTAAGAGATGAAATGAAATAACTTAGCATTTAATTATGTCATAATAAACCTAAATAATTATGAAGATATTTCAACAGACTACGAGTATACAGTCATTATTGAAGTTGGTTGTTAAGTTTTTGTTCCCAATTTTGAAGTATACTTGACTGGGATCACGTACTAATAAACTGTAAAGCTTTAGGACTGACAATACTGACATTTTTATGCTGGTTCATTCGAAAGTGCATTTCATATTTAGATTTTTTTCTAATTATGACACTGCGGAAAAATTTTGAATGGTTTTTTATGAAAACAATATGGACGGAGGACTATGAAGTCACATACGTATAGCGTACATTGATCAGCATAAGCAAGGTATCCAAAATATATTAAGCATTATAATTAAAATGGAGGGGAAACAGAGAACGTAGTCACTTATCATTATACTCACAATGCACAAAGGACAAATAGAAAGAAAAAAAAAAACTCTCTTTATAATTATTAAACTTCCTCAGTCACGAGGTCTATACTTCGTCATTGTATTCAAACGATACGATTTAATTAAGCACTATATAATTATGCATAACAAATAATAACAATATTATACGAATGCCACGTAACAAGGTTAACATTATGAATATTCATGGAAATCTAAATATTAAAGCGACATTAGCCACTGACAATCGGGACTATTTTCCTTTTATCTCACCCAGTAGATTAATTAGAGGTATGTTAGTATCAAGACACTCCGTTTCGTTCGAATTCGTGACATTGGACGTAAAGTGGCGGAACTGAATCAACATACATACATAGCTTCACGCTGTATCCCGCATATAGCAGGGTAGGCAGAGGGAACCTAGTGTTAAGACACTCCGTTCCCCACTCTCCGCCGAATTGAGGCATTGCGTGCCGAGTGGCGGAACTCAACGCCGCGCTTTGCCTTGTTACTAAACCAAGGAAATGAAAAATTCCGTTTCCTGGAGTGAGCATCGAACTCACAACCTGTCCCGTTTACACTCGCACGCTTGTGTCTCTGCGCCACGACAGGCATTGGGTAGTTTTTAATATAATTTAATATTTCGAAGTGTTATTCATAAATTTAGAATAAGGAAAATATTAACAACATGGACTTTGAAGTATCCCAAGAATCGTGGCTTCGAAAAATTCTATTTTAAAAACATTTATATTTCTAAAACAGATTTTAATATTTTTAACTACAATTCATTTATTTATATTTAAAATACAATTTATCCTTAATATTAAAATTAAGGTATTATTGTATATTGAATACAATATATACATTCGTCACATAACAAGGTCAACTCTATAAATATTGATAGAAATTGATTTAGTAAGGAATGAATGATGAATGGATAGAAACAAACGTTTGATAGAAAGGACATAGAAAATACGCATTGTATTAGTAACTAGGGTATATCTCTCCGTTCTGCGTTTGTCAAGGCCATTTTTCCATATTTTTTATATTATAATAAATTTAAGGAGAGATCACTCACTAGTTTGGCTGGCCTGAAAGTGTTTACAAAAAATGTATCATTGAAAGTCTAAAAATTAAAAAAATATATTAAAGCGCTTTTCAATTGTTAATAAAAAAAAAGTGAATCGGAAGACAATTCTTCTGAAAAGAACCAGCGAGAAACTCAACAGCTGCTCTTATAAAATGTTATCGTTTTGCCATCTAGCAAACAATATATCTATAGTCATCAAGTGGAAAACGGGAGTGCCTTATCACTTCCCCCTACATAATATAATTAAAACAAAAAAATGCCTGTCGTCGCGCAGAGGCACAAGCCTGCGATTGTAAGCGCGACAGGTTGTGGGTTCGATTCCTACTCCAGGAAGTGGAATTTTTCATTTCCTGGGCTTGGTAACAAGGAGAAGCGCGAGGTTGAACTCGGCCAGTCAGCACGCAATGCCTCAATTCGGCGGGAAGTGGGGAACGGAGTGTCTTAACATTAAGTTCCTTCTGTCTAC
Source organism: Philaethria dido (assembly GCA_033558755.1). Taxonomy (NCBI): domain Eukaryota; kingdom Metazoa; phylum Arthropoda; class Insecta; order Lepidoptera; family Nymphalidae; genus Philaethria; species Philaethria dido. Next base: position 131,902 of record JAKGSA010000850.1, on the reverse strand, counting down.
CCTGTTATATGCGGGATACAGCATGAAGCTATATATGTAGGTACAAAAAATGTCCCAATTATAATTTTATTTAAAACTATAATATCAATACAAACTATAGATAGTTATAAAATTATTACAAAAGCCTAAGCAAGGTTAGGAGTGCAGTAAACAAACCAAACACATAAATGTCAGACGCTAATGAAACTGAAGAGTGGAACAGCAGGTTAGTTACGACCACGTTAAAAATTATACAAACTTGAATATTATATCGATAAACAACGACAGCCATGCATTTTTATGTATATTGAATATCAATTATAAATCAGATTTTAGCGGAATAAAGTGTCTTGACACTCTGCGGGGAAAAACAGAGAGTTACGAAATATAAATAACTTTTATAGCGCGGCGTTGAGTTCCGCCACTCAACACGCAGTGCCTCAATCTGGCGGAAAGTGGGGAACGGAAATGTTGAAAGGGAATGGAGTGTCTCTCACAAGTGACAAGGTTCTCTGCTTCCCTCTGCCTACCCTGCTATATGCGGGATACAGCGTGAAGTTAAAAAAAACAATTGTTACATCTTTTTTACCTTCACGTAGCCATATCGAGTATTTTTGGTTATTTGTTTTAGAAAAAACCAATCAAATTAAGGTACCTTTTATTAATTTTTAAAAATTTTATAAATTTTAAGGTATATTTTATTACCTAAAAAAAATCAGAATAATATAAATTCGAAAATAATGTGACTGTGAATGGATATTGGTTGCTCTTTCACATAAAAACTACTTAACGAATGTAGATTACATACATACATAGCTTTATGCCGTATCCCGCATATAGCAGGGTAGGCAGAGGGAACCTAGTGTTAAGACACTCCGTTCCCCACTTTCCGCCGTATTGAGGCAATGCGTGCTGAGTGGCGGAACTCAACGGCGCGCTTTGCCATATTACGAAACCCAGGAAATGAAAAATTTCAGGGAGGGAATTTAAACCACAACCGGTCGCGTTTACTTGTAGCTTATATATCACAATAAAACATGATCTATAATTTAGCTATTGTATAACAATAAGTATGTAGTCAATGATAAAAATATGAAAATTCTACTTCTTACTTGAAAATTTTTACTAAAATTAATACAGAAAATAATTTAACACCCAGTCAAATCTAGGTAACATTTGCCTGCGGCGCTGCAAGTGTTTTAAAGTAGCAGCTCTCTCCACTTCACACTCTGAATACTACGAGAGTGGTGCAAAGTTACACAAAGTATCAACTGACACAGACCGGCGTATAGTATTTATTTATTTTTATATATAATATTTTTGAAAAGCGAATCGCTTCATAATACAATCAAAGAAGATTTTCAATGCGTAAGTAAGTACACTGAAACCGGACCAACATCGCCTTAATGAAATAACGTATGAAGGTCAAAAATTAACTAAATTTTAGAGGAATTAGTACAAACTTTGGAAATATAAATGTGAAATAAATTATTAACATTAAAATATGTACGGTAGATTTAAATATAGATAGAAGCAAATAAAGAGACCGTAAATAATAAGTACCTAATTTCAAAGATACAAATTTTGATTTATTTTTAAAGAACCATTGTGGATTCGATGTCCATTCCGAAAATGATTATTTCAATTTTATTTTTCACTGGTAAGACAAATTGCAATCCTAGGGTGTTACAAAAGCAATCAACAAAAGTTACTAGAAATTGAACGGGAAAGTGGTATTGACAGTGCCTTTAACACTATGTTATCTCACTATATAATACAAATTAAAATATATTAATAACTAGTTTTCAACCCATTTTAAAGTCTCCTAATGCAAAAAAATTATCAAAATTCAATATAAGATAGTAGCAGTGAGCAGTTATATATATATATATATATATATATATATATATATATAGCAGGCATATAGCATATATATATATATATATATATATATATACATAAACTCAACTGGTTTGGTTAGCAAACAAAATTTTGTCATTAATAAATGAGATATTTTACGCTTTTACATATATAGATAATCGCTTCAGCCTATCGCCGTCACCAGATGCCTAAAGTAAACATGAGCGCGCTACGGTCTACTCCAGTGGGATCGTGTTACACGCAAACACTTTCTGTTAGAACAGCGGAATCCCGACTTTATTACAGTTAATATTCCCACTACAAATTATATAATCTAGATGAAATTAAGTTCCTAATATACTTCTTATAAGCACTAAATATTTCATGGAACTTCGTTTGTTGTTTTCGCTTCAGGACTACAAAATTTTGAAATATCGTTCCTTAGCTGCTTTTCGTAGGAATTTCTAGGAATCTTTTCTGGTGTTCCTTTACACTCCCCAAGGAGTATATGCCAAATTTTAGTTTTCACGTCCAGTAGTTTCTCGCTTGAACGTTGTCTCGTCATTCAGCCAGTAACAAGTTGATTAATTCCAAGAAATTATCATCTAATAGGAGATTTGAGTATACAATGTGCCATTTTCGACAAATGATTTGTGCTCATGGCACAGTCAAAAACTATATAACTAAAAGTAAGCCAATAACACAATTTTTAAGAAAAACCTAAAAATTCCAAGCACACCCAAATATGAACTCGCGACAATCACCGAAGTATTTAGGTGACATCAATCAATACCTATATAAATATTTAACCGCACAGGTCAATTAGATACTATCCGTAAAATTTGATATATAATCTTTAGAATCGATGAATGGGAAACGATCAACCCACGCAACCTTACCAAAAATATATGTTTTAATAATAATTTATGAATGATTTGGGTAGGCTTGGTCATAATTTTTCACTGCTAAATTGAGGTTCCTGGGTTCGTTTCTCTTATTTAATTTTTCTTAAAATAACTATAAGTTTTTGGTCTGTCTAGAACTATCATCAATTGATTTCAGGGCTTAATACTGTCGTGCCTCACATTAGTAGGATCTTTCGAAATTTAGTCAGATAGAGAGAGGAGTACGCGTATTTTAAAGTGGCATATTAAGGGATGGAACTCAATTCCTGCCTTCGTTGTCGTACAATAGACGGAATGTGAAAATAATTTAAATATAATTATTTCCCTGAGTGGGGTTCGAACCCACAATCATCCGCGTAAACAGTTAGACGTTGTTCCATTACACCACGATGGCTTTTATTTATATATGTACTAAAATTCGATAAATAGTAATCGGGGGTAAAACCTCATAACTTTTTATTGGGTGAACCAATTGTGATGAATCTTATTTTATATGATAGTTAGTGTTTCTGGTGTAATCCCATTTAAATTTAGTCAAGATCTGACGACTAGTTCTTGAGATATATCTGTAACAAGATACTTTTTAGAGATTTTATTTGAAATCGATTTTCTTTTTATTTATTCAAATCTTTAATTATTTCATTTAATTTTACTTAATAATATCGAAAATCGATTGATTTGTATGAAACGATGTATTTTTTTTTTTACCCTCACGCTGTATTCCGCATATAAGGGCAGAGGGAACCTGAGAACCCAGTGTTAAGACATCTGCTCCTTCTTACAACAACAATTCCGTTCCCAATTTTTTGCGTCGAAATTTTATTAAAATTAACGTTATTGCATATGTAAATCAGGTGTTTTTCATAGTATCGTGTAACGGTAACGTTACACGCACGTTTAGATGTCTTTTATCACCCACAGCCACTTGCTGCAAACATTTATTAGACCCATGCAATGGTTTAGTACTTTTTTAGTGGGAATTAAAGAGTTAAATCTCAGACTGAAATACTTAAAAATGGAAACAAACGTTTAGTACAGTTTTAAGTATTGTTTGATGGAAAACGTAAAAATTGTAATATTTAGCTTTTTACTTAAATGATTTTTAAAATAACGGAGTGCCTTCACCAAGTTGTGTTCGATTTTCCTTTGCTATACAGGAAAACGAGAAGTTTTTTTTTTTGCAATATTGTCATAGCCTCAGTGTTCGGCATTTCTCTTCATCTATTTTCGCCCAGAATCGAAACTGTGTGTCAGGTGGTGAAACTCAACGATATTCTTTATTTTGTGTCGCTTAGTTACAATTTCAAAAGGTAAAATAAAAAATAAATTATAATAATATAAATAAGTAATTTATTTCATATTTCTAAGACAGAAGTAATTTTTAGACGATTTTTTAATTAAATAGAATTTTCTTTTTTATAAGTGATAGGCTTACGTTTGACCATATCAAGCCTGATGTGGTCTACGATGACACACACTTGCCTAGAAGATAACCATGTTTTGAACCGTGTTTTAAAGGTCCTCAAAATGAAAACTCAGGAAATACAAATCTAGTTATACAAACACCAAATGTCTATATATATTTACTTATAATTAAAATTGCATTTATATTGTAATAGTAACTATAATATAATAAGTTTTCAAGCAAAATAAAAAATATCATTCTTAACCTACCCTAAGATAAAACACATCCGGCACTCAACGCATACAGATAACGTAAATATTAAACAAAATAAAAAAAAACAATAAATTGTATCATAAAAACACGTTCGATCGATCACGTCCAAATCGATTTTCTGCCGTCAACCGGTACGAATGATTTATTCGATTTACACTCGCGCCTGCCGACTCGCTTTGAAGCATGAAACCATTGCATTTATCCACCTTCCTTATTATTTGCTTTATGAATATGTATCGATATTGTTATCGATGTATGGATATGATATATATTACATATTTACTGCAGATTACAAAGGATCTAATGATAAATCGTTTTTCGCTCTAGCTGTGGAATATTATTGATATTTGTTGCGAGCCGGATTCGAACCTACTGTCTTAGAGCATCACAACTCAAGGTTTGTCGGATCAGATAATAAAAGTACATATTAGGTATAATTTGTAACAAACTACTGTTAAAAAGTATTATTTTTCAACAAATTCATGTTAGATGTAATTATTAATAAAATTACGCAGTCTTTATAATTTTTTTAAGCCTATTTGTTCTTCTAATGTGTAAGTGATGTTATTGTAATGATTGATATTTTTTTCGTCAATTCCTAATTGAATCGGTGAGTGCAGAAACAACGTAAGTCCGGATTCTCAAATTGTGGTGGTTTCTCTACTCAACACGCATCTTGCCTTTCTAAGCTAGTTTAAATCGATTACAAATTTTTGCATTTTTTCTGACTTACGTTGATTCTGCACTCACCGATTCAATTTTGACATACATATTTATTCCTTACGGAATGTAGAGGATCACTAAAAGATTATATTCCGCAATAATAATTCCCACAAACTAAATTCCAGGTTACATATCGTTTATAAAATAAATTATACAAGAATTTTTGCAAAAGTATAATCTGCCAAAATAAATCCATCTTCTTTTTAAAGAATACAAAAATGACAATCAACACGCACCATTCATACTGTAATGAGGTATCGTCTTCCTTCGATCAAAAAATTCCAGAGATTGCAAAACATCGATAAACATTATCGAATTAAGCGTTTCCAATTTATTGGTGAGGACAATTATTATCCGTTTACGATCCGTTTTGTGAACAATCGATTGTCTTGTATATATGTTACATACATATGTATGTGGAACTTGAATCGATCTTGGCGGAAAAAGGATATTGGAGACAAATTATTGTTTGTAATAAAATTTTCAAAATTTTAATTGTTTTTGTTGCTTTAAGCCGTAAGGGAGAACTCAGACACTACGTCCACTTTGCCTGAAATCGAGCTCTTACGTAGATAAACTCAACGGATTGTCTTACGTTTTCCCCGGTAGAAAACTTAATGTCTAGACATTATGTTTTGCCGTTACATGTTGTGTGATGGAATCCAACGTATTAACTTACCAGAGAGGAGAAATGAAAATGATTTAAATACACTAGTGGAAAAAATTAAAGGATCACAAAAAAAAATCCAAATATTTTAAGGTTTTTGAAGGCAGGCAGGCAGTATTTCCCTCAGAAATGGTCGTATTGGAATTCTAAAAAAAGTATATTAAATCTTATAGTTTCTAGTCTTGAGATCTTAATATGAATACCGAAAATATTTTTTTTCGAAGATTTTTCATTTATTTTTTCACTTAATCACTATATGGATCGAATAACTTGTTTATCTAGCTTCAATTTATCTACAATATTTATGCGGTTGGGAATCGAACCCACAATCTCTCGCGTTTACAGTCAGATTACGCTACGATAAAATTTTATAAATATAAATACCTTAACACTTGAAATTCCTATACTTATACAAGTATAAGTGTACTTCCATACATATAAGAACTATAAACATTTCCTAATTAAGAGTTATTACATACTAATACGTACGAAATATTACACGTCGCTACCACTGAATTTGAATGACATACCTGAAATCAAAGAAACTCTAATAAATATATGTGTTACATTATAAATATATTTTATTATCTAGGTATAGTAAGTTTTTAGTCTGTCAGTAACAGCGATTATTGGGGGTTCGATCCCCACTTAGGGGAGTGTGTGTTGTTTTAGCTTCCGCATATAGCAGGGTAGGCAGAGGAAACCTGAGAACCTAGTATTAAGACCGTTCCCCACTTTCCGCCACTTTCTGAGTGGCGGAACTCGACGCCGCGCTTTGCCTTGTTACCAAACCCAGGAAATGAAAATACAAAAGTTTTACATTTCCTGGAGAGTGACTCGAAACCACAACCTGTCGCGTTTACAGTCGCACGCTTGTGCCTCTGCGCCACGACAGGCGTTATGAATGATTATATTTAAATTATTATTTTTTCTCCGCGGTTGTAAGACAAAATACGGCGTTGAATTCCGCTATTGACCGTGTAATATTTCTAATTTGGAGGGAAAGTGGAGAATGGAAGGTCCTAGATTGATGCTATGTGAGAAGGCGTGAAGCTGTTAAAAAATATAGTATTTTAATATTTTACGTAAATACAATCTAGTGTTTTTTGTATGCATGGTAGAATGACCACTAAACTGCGGTCAGGAAATGTGGTCGAAAACAATAAAATTTACCGTAATGACGATTGTTATGCTATAGAGTGTAGTGGACAAAGAGAAACGAAGTTTGCAAGTTCAAATATGAATTATTTAATAGTTGTTTATCAAAGTTAGTGATAATGTACTTATTAATTAGTGTAATTTAAAAAAGAGTGATTGGTCACTGATGTTGTCTGAAATACACGTAGAAACTTTACGGATTTTGTACTCTGCACGTCTGAGTAGGCAGACACTAAGTGTCAAGACACAACGTTTTCTATTTTCCATATAATTTCCTTGTCTTGCTTCAAAAAAAAATATATTTATTTATAATAATTCTTTAGAACGCGAATCGAACCCACAACTACCGCGCTTACCGCTAGACTGTCCATTGGCACCTCTACCTCTCTCTCTCTCTCTCGAAAATATATACAGTAAAAAGAGTTTCAGAAAACAGAGTGTATATATATATATATATAATATATATTTGTGAGAAGCAAAGTAAAGTATGTACATTGCGTAAGCGATTTTTATAATAATGTAAATAAAATTCCGCAATCATGTTGTTACCAAACAAATTGTATGGTAACCCGCGACCTTTACTTGTAGCGGGTCAAAGTTGTTAAATATACGAAATTATACCGGCATTTAAACAACTTCAAGTCTTTATAAAACAAGAGTTTAAGGTTATGTTTAAAATATTTTAATAGATAAATAAAGATGATTTAAGCTAATTTACTGGCTAAGTTTACGTGAAGTAAAAACTTTGGGCTCCTTTATACTAAAATTTAGGGGACGAAGGAGCATGAAATTTGGCATACTTATAGCTTGTATAGAGAAGGATTGCAGAATGATAACATTTTTTGCATTTAATGCATAAAAAGTATAATTAATTTATTATAAATGTTACACACACTATCATGGTTTGACATCTATGTTTGTATAAAGTGACTTGTGACAACGCGTTGTCAACGCGCCAACGGGGACACTAGTTCTATTTATTTCGTATTTTTACGTCGTTAGTCACATCGTTATTCACTTTTTAGGAACACGGATGACTGTACCTAATACAGATATGTGTAAATAAACTTCCAAAAATATTTTAAATTAAATAATGGTATTTTATATGGATATAAAATAAAAACCAGAGGGAATTTCGAACCCTCGAATGTCGCTTTCAGCGAGTTATGATTCGATCTCACATCGGCTACATTAAGTATGAAGACATAAATTTTGACGTACATAAAGAAATTTTTAAAATCACGATAGTCTAAAAACACGCCTACAAATCCAGTTTTTATCATAATTAAACCATTTAATTTCAAAAAAACGCCAAACATTTCAACTAATGAGTGAGCCCAGTAGTGCTACACGCAATAAAACTTATTAACATAAACGCTCATACGTTTAACTTTCACAAGCGACACATAAAGGTTGCTCATCGGGGACAAACTGACAGCCAGAAGCTTGTCAGGTGTAAAAACCTGCATAAGCGGCCGGTACCGTTAAATTTGTTCTAACAGCTAGCTTCAACTCATTCACAAAAAGCCGCGGCCGAATGGCGCACGCGCATCCGATGTGGTGACCAAAAGATAGTTTTTTTGTTATATTATTTGTCACTTTTATAGGAATTACTGGACATTAATACTGTTAAGTTGTTAAGACTACGTGATTTGGTCATATACATTGATTATATAGTAATAGTCATATCAATCTATCTTCAACTCATATGAAAAATATGAAACACGTCGCGTCCTTATTCACTGAGTAAATGACAGACAATGCACAGCGGAAACTACTAAACAAATGTGCGAACTGACATTTGGCAAGTATATTTTTTGGTGAGTTTGGAGCAATAAGAGAGTATTCCTGGAATACCTATGAAAACAGCTAAAAACGAAATTTTATGTTTTACATCGAAACTATTTGAAATAATTAGAAATAATGGAAAGGTTTACACAGACAACCTAAATGAAGCTACGGGCGATAACTAGAAGTTATAATAAATAAACAATAGCTTGATGGAAAAAATGTTGGAATTGGAATTTTTGCACCATTATAAGATTCTATTTTTGTTAATGTACAACAAAGTTCCCAAAGGAAATTAACAAGTATCGCTATACATAACTTAACTTTAAATTTAAACGAAAAGCGGAAAAAAGTGTTACTTATTGCGCAGTTAGCTAGAAATAGGAAGCAATAATGCCATACAATAGTCAAAATCATTTTCAATTCAAAAAAAATGTCCGACATTTCAAAAAATCCAAGTCACTCTAGCGTACTAGCGATTTGCAAATGACACCGCAGACGGTTTATCTTCTACATTAGTTAAGTTATCAAGCCAAGCGAGCGACAATCGATTAACTTATAAAAAACCAACATCTTATGATTGTCGTGCTACTTATCGGTAGAAACTACTATTAAACATTGACAGAATTGACATATTTATTTATATGATATGTAATTTTATTTTAGCTTGACAATCTATCGCAGATATATGTATAGAGATAATCTAGTATCTATATATAAATACGTAAAGCAAAAACTTTGGCTCCCTTTTTACGAAAATTTTAGGAGCATGAAATTTGGCACACTTATAGTTTACATAAAAAAGGAGTGCAGAATGCTAATATATTTTAAAAATAATGCATAAAAAGTATATTTCATTAACAAAATAAATCTTACACACACTACCATGGTTTGACATCCATGATTATATAAAGTGACATATACATTGCTAAAGACAACGCGTTGTTAACGCGTTAACGGGGACACTAGTTAAAATAATCCATTCTCCACTTTCTGCCTTAATTTAAGACACTGCCTATTTATCGACGTAACTTAACACCGCCTTTTATATTTTAAATAATTTGAACATAATCGTTCTTTTGAAACGAGTGAATCTACTACCATCGCGTTTACAGTCAATTACTGTACCACTGCGCCATCATGCCCTAGATACTACTCATATTTATTTAAATTATATTGAAATTGTAAATATTAATGTATGTTTTATTAACTAAACGTGTATAGGAAAGCTATGATGGGTCAAATAGGCTATAACGGAAGCGATACCTATATTAAATAGTGATAATGGCAAAACTGAGATATAAACGATCATTTATGGCCAAGTGTATGTATAATGAGACATAATGCGAAAGTAAGCCTATTTAAATTAGTTTTTTTTTTTATCTTCACGCTGTATCCCGCATATAGCAGGGTAGGCAGAGGGAACCTGAGAACTTAGTGTTAAGACACTCCGTTCCCCATTTTCCGCCGAATTCAGGCATTGCATGCTGAGTGGCGGAACTTTATGCCGCACTTTGCCTTGTTACCAAACCTGAGTAAGGAAAATACTAAACTTTTACATTTCCTAAAGTGGGAATCGAACCCACAACCTGTCGCGTTTACAGTGCGTTTGCGCCACGACAGGGGTTAATACGTCTATATAATAATTTAAAAAAAAACCATCTTCTCCCTTTCCACATAGCAGCTTGAACAGAGACAACTTAGTGTCCAAACACTACGTTCTCTAATATTAATCGGAATTCAAATAAGTTATTATTTATAAATATTGTTTCAAGCAAATTTCAGCAATTTCAACGCTTTTTAAAGTTCCCACACAAATTTAAGAACGGTTTATTTATTTTTTATATGTTTTATTAACTAAAAATCATGTGATTGAAAGAGAGAAAGTAGACTGACTGTAATTATTTTGAAGGAAAAAAAAGTAATTGCCTAAACTAGCTAGTTCAAACGTACAGCTATACTAAAAAATGTATTAACTAACTTCACGCTTTATCCCGCAAAGTGGTGGGCAGAGACCCTAGTGTCAAGACACTCCGTCTGCTTTCCACAGAGTAGATTAAAGACACTGCATTTTAAGTTGCGTAACTTAGCGCCGCACGTAATGTACTATAGAGGATCTATTTTGTAAACAGTATTTAGAGTAACAATTATGCGTTTGAAATATTTTATTTGGTTAAAGTGATATTTACGTTACTATAGCAACGATTATTTTACGCATAGTTTAATTTACTACAAAACTTCAAAAGCAATTCTTTATTTATAAGATTTTTAGCTTTCAATTTCAATTATAAATAAAACGAAACTATTTTAGCCGGATTGACGCGTATATTTTGATATTCGAGGTAGACTACCTGTGACTACGGACTGTTGTAAGTTGATCGAAACGTCGAGTTTTTTACAAACATATAGTCGAAAACCTAAAATTACTGTGATTGAAACGGTTAAAACAGTTTAATTTAAAATATTTTTTCAATAATTAGTTTTAATTAATCGATCAATATCTATAACAAGATATACGAAGCAAAGGTGAGCGGCAAGAGATGTAAGAAGAGACCTCGGCTGGCCTCCGACAACACAGCATCAATGATACTGGAGAAAGGTTACGTATGAATAGGTAATGACTGTGGACGAGGCGAAAGAAGTATGCAGGATTTGTAGCGTTTGGCGCTCCGTTCTGGGGATAAAACATATTTTTTTCTTTTTGGCTACGCACTGTATCCCATATATAGCAGGGTAGGCAGGCAGAACCTAGTGTTAAGACACTCCGTTCTCTTAAGATTTCCGGTCACCGCTTTCCATCGAATTGAGGCATTGCGTGTTGAGTGACGGAACTCAACGCGCTTTTCTTGTTAACAGTAAGTAAGTGAGCAATATCTGACCCCATATGACAATACACTAATATGCGAGACGTCATTTTCAATTCAATTATGACAAATAAGCAGTAAATATATTTGAAATATCATTTTAAATAGCTGAAAATGACTAAATCCATCAAGCCGTCATACTTAATACCATTAAATTGATAATACCACTCGGCGGAACAACCGGCAATTTTGTTAAATAAATCTTCGCGTCTTGCGCAAAAACTCACTTAATATTCATATTTGAGACCTACTGGTCCATTTCTTTTGGGACCAATAAATACGACAGAACTTTTTTCATATATATATATTTTTCATATATACTATAAACATAAAATGATAATAATTATTATGTTAATACGTGAAAGACCTTACCTTTTTTGATGAAACAAGGTTAATGAAAACTATGCGAACGTAGAACATGGAGAAGTGCAAAAAATCAATAAATTTTATAATAATGTAATTTTTCTATTTTTTTAATTTTATTCATTTCAAAAACAGTTTACAGTCCTAATTTTCAAATAATGGGGAACGGAGTGTACACCAGGTTCCCTGCCTACCCTGCTATATGCAGGATACAGCGTGAAGCTATGTATGTATGTATGTATTTTCAAATTATAATAAAATATTATTTAAGCGAGGCGTTGCGTTCCATCTTTTAACACGCAAATTCGACCGAACAAACGAACGGAATGTCTTAACACTAAGCAGTTAGTAGCTGCTTTTTATTAACATCTGATTCCTAAACTATAGCAAATAACAAAATATATCGCACATATATAAGAAAACATCTAAAAAGTTCGATACAATAGATTAGCCATAGAAACGCTATGTCATTATTATATAACAGTAAATGTGAATGTAATAGTAAGTAAATAAACTTGGCCCAGACGTGAATTCAATTGAGATTGTAAAACAAAAAAGCGGTTATCTCAACAGCTATAATACGATCTGGCTATCAATTATATGGCGATAGACTATTAATGATTCCAGTAACTCGGTTACTCGATTCTGCAAAGGTAGGTCGTGTGTTTCTGTGTACTGTATCCCGCATATAGCAGGGTAGGTAGAAGGAACCAGAGAGCCTAGTGTTAAGACACTCATTCTCTTTCAACAATTCTTTTATTGCCTACTTTATTTGTATTTGCTTCCTCAGTTTGAAGAATTAGTTCAGTCGGGTTCTTTATAATTATGTATGTTATGTTTATTTTTATGTAGATTTATATAAAAAATCGTTAGAATAATCTGTTAAAGTCTTTTAGTAAGAAATCTATAGAATAGAAAAGAAACTCCTTAGCAATCCATGGATGACCGTGCGGGTGTCCATCGCGTTGCACAGAGAGAGGAGTTTGGAGAGAGCTGCAGACTTACAACCCAACGTGCAAGTTTAAGGGGCTTCTTTAAAATGTGTTTAAACGTAACCAAACATCACTAATGTTATAAATACAAAAATTTGTGATAATGGATATCTGTTATTCTTTCACGTAAAAACTACTAAACATATTTAGATGAAACTTTACAATAATATAGATTATATTTCAGAAGAACACATTGGCTATAATTTTTAAAGATTTTTGCAATTTAGGCATAATATAACTATAAATATTTAGTCGTGGTATACCAACTATTAGATATTCATGTTTGTTTTCATGATTCGTTATTTACATATTGATATACCTCGCTATCTAAACATTTAATAAATTTCATATTGTATAAAATTACACAAGCTTTATTTGAAAATTATACAATTTGCAAAGAATTTAAAATAAAATTATTTTTTTGTCACATAAATATGACCAACGAAGTTTACGATTATTAAATCAATGCTAATACACATTTAATCTCACTTAAACGGTAACTGATGTCTTTGAGTGCAATTATTATGACCTCATACTTTAGAGGATCTAGTGATAAAACACCCCCGTCTCCACTTTCCACTCAAACTCGAGACATTATGTGTCAAATGGCGAAACTAAACACCGCATTTTGAATCATATATACATTTTCTTATTATCTAATCTTTCTATATATATGATAATAACTGCACACCCATCATCATTAAAACCCTATGCCTGACCTACACTAAAATAACCCACATAGAGGCCTACGCAGATATCGCAGGTAACCTACACCTAAGGTCAATATGGCAAGTGAAGATCCTTATACGCACAACCGGTTGTAAAGTTCAGAGATAATATGCAAAAAATACTATCGACTCGACTTTCAATAAGGACAACTTGTTTTGCACTCGAAATGTGTTTACTGAGACCATCGTGGTACAGTGGATACCGTCTGACTGTGGGATTGATGGTTGTGAATTCGATTCCCATACAATTATGTTAATTTCCGGCTTTGTTAAGATAAGGTGCAGTGATTCGACTCGACTACCCAAATATATTCGATTAATCCAATTGAAATATTATTGAAAATGTTCTATTTCATAATTTTATAGTTAAAAACCATATAGTTATTCGTCTACTCAAATTAAAAATAGTTTAATATTAAAATTCAAGAACATTCGTGCGACGTAAACGCGACAGGTTGTGGGTTCGATTCCCACTTCAGGATATGTATATTAATTTCCTGGGTTTGGTAACAAGACAAAGCGTGTGTTGAGTTCCGCCACTCAACACGCAATGCCTCAAATTCGACGGAAAATAGGGAGTGTCTTAACACTAGGTTCCCTCTGCCTACCCAGCAATGTGCGGGATACAGCGTGAAGCTATTTATGTATGTAGCTAAAAATAATAATAATACCAAAGCCAAGAAATACAACTACTATAGTTGTTATAGGTAGGGTCCTATATAATTCTGATGACAGGTTTATCAACAACATTACCGCTGGACCTACTCGATAAGGCTAAGAGGTCAAGTGACCTTCCTTGAAAATAGCTGCTAACAAACACCTATTTAACACAAAATATATTGATTCCAATAAAAAAAATAAGATATTCGTAGTGTAAGCAGTAACTTGTGTGTAAATATTATGTAAAATCCTAAAATTTGTTAAATTACCCATTAAACTACAAAACCTTTTTTTAACAAAAAAACTTATTTTAAAGAAAATGATAAGTGAAATTATTACGAATAACTCCAAAACTTTATTTAAGATCTTAACTAAATTTAAATGAAATCACATCAGAAGTACTTTTAGAGTTTAACCTTGACTTTATGAAGAAAGACATTTTATAAAAACGATTTCAACTTAATAAAATTTTTGTAATGTATAAAATTTCTATCAAAAGCAAAATCAAAAAAAAAACCGTTTTTAAATAACTTTTTTTTTTTTTTTTTTATGGTAACCGGATGGCAAACGAGCAGAAGGACCGCCTGATGGTAAGTGGTTACCTTCGCCCATGAACATCTACAACACAAGAGATGTACTAGATGCGTTGCCAACCTAGAGGATACAGATGGAAAGGGAGGATAATGTAGTAGTCCGCTATCGGAACCACCACATTTTGGGGAAAGGATGGGTGGGAAAGGGGAAAACCTGGCTTACATGCCATCGAACCGGAACACATCATAAGATATTTGGCGGTTCGTCTTTGACATGATAGT
>JAKGSA010000850.1:84638-116320 GCA_033558755.1 Philaethria dido | reverse complement strand
ACATTGCTTGTTAATTAGCAGAACCTAACGCCGCGGTTTGTCTTACCAAAGCTTAGAAATAAAAATAAATTAAATATTAAATACGATCATCCCCGGAATGGAATTCGAACCCACAAACCTTCGTGCTTAATCAGAAACGATCTCACAATTGATATTATAATAACTGGATGCCTCATTTAAGATTATAAACACCTAAAATTAATTAAAAAAAATAAGAAAATTTATATAGCTACTTTTCCTTAACTCCTTCCATTGAGTCACTAATTACTTATGTCCACGGTCCTTAACAAACGTCGCGGCGATTCTGTCTGTAGTTTTAATTCTCGGTTACAATGTTTTCCGGTCATTGATACTTTTAACCTTTATAGTTCTGATACTGTCAGATCGTATTTATCTCACTTATGTACCTACGTATATATATATATATATATATATATATATATATATATATATATATAATGAGTTGTGAATTGTAATGAAATTTCGATAATAAGTAAGATTTTAATAAAAAAAACAATTTCATACGAAGTACACTAAAAAGTAACATTATTACGAATATCTCAAAAACTTATCGTAAGATCTTCATAACTTTGAATGAGACATCTGAAGAACTAACAATCAATTAAAAAAAAAACAGTCGTATTAAGGGCCCCTTCTTATTATATATTATAAGATATGAGTATTTCTAATACTACTGTAAATTTTATGTTCAGTATTTTTTGCATGGAAGATGAACAAACAACCTCAGAAGCTTTCGTAGACGAGTATATGCTTTATAGGATTGACTATGATGACTTTGATCTTTAATTTTTTTCATTTAACATATATACATACATACACACATAGCTTCACGCTGTATCCCGCATATAGCAGGGTAGGCAGAGGGAACCTAGTGTTAAGACACTCAGTTCCCCACTTTCCGCCGAATTGAGGCATTACGTGCTGAGTGGCGGAACTCAACGCCGCGCTTTGCCTTGTTACCAAACCCAGGAAATGAAAAATTCCATTTCCTGGAGTGGGAATCGTACCCACAACCTGTCGCGTGTACAGTCGCACGCTTTTTTCATTTAAAAAATGTTTAAATTAAATTTCCTCACATATATAACACATTTGGATTATCCAGCTTATTTTCACAAACATATTTCACTTTCTATTTACACACAACAACTACAAATATTAAAAAAAACTTTCTTTTCAAAATTATTCCTGTATTATGAGTTTTAAATCAACAAGTAAGTCTTCTGACCCCAAAATAAATATAATATATGGTCATTTTCAAGAGGCCGTTTAAGTTTCTTGAATGCTTGTATATTTAACTTGTACTGGGTACGAAGAGCGTGTTGTCAGTTGTCAACAATGTTTTCCTGAATGTAAGCGTCGGTAAATGTTTATTGTTGGTTGACTTCGAACCTACGACTTACGACTACAAGCTGTCGATGCTATTCATTCTATTGAACTAGAAAATCTAAATGTTGTATAAATAATATTAATGATTTTGATAGCAGGGTAGACAGAAGGTACCTGAGAACCTAGTGTTAAGCCACTCCATTCCCCATTTTCCGCCGAATTGAGGCATTGCGTGTTGAGTAGCGGAACTAAACGCCGCGCTTTGCCTTGTTACCAAACCCAGGAAATGAAAATACTAAACTTTTACATTTCCTGGAGTGGGAATCGAAACCACAACCTGTCGCGTTTACAGTCGCATGCTTGTGCCTCTGCGCCACGACAGGTTATCTAATCATCTCAAATTATCAAAACTGGTTTAGTTCTATATGATTTAAAATAAATATAAATAATCATGTATATAACAGTTGATTTGGACTTTTAGGTCACGATTTGAAATTTACCAATCCTTATTAAAAGTAAAAATACATCGATAGAACGCAAATAACCATAACGAATCGCTTAACGGTTTCGCCACTGAGTTTTTCTATGAGCGTCGGAAACCTGTCACGTTGATAAAAAAACTGACCTACATATTGGAACACAAATAAATAAAAGGTATTTTACACAGATGCCAATAATTTGATGACCGTTATTCTCTTTTGTATGTATTACGAACAGTTTAAGGCATATCTATGGGAGATAGTAAGTTTGTATCCCGCACATAGCAGGCTAGGCAGAATCTGAGGACCTAGTGTTAAGACACTCCGTTTTCTCATGATCCGTTTCCCAATTTGTTACCATAGCGAGGATTTAAAATACTAAATATTAATTATAAAAATATATGATATTTTTATTTCCTGGAGTGGGAATCGAACCCACAACCTGTCATTTGTAGTCGCACGTTTCTAAATCCTCTAGATAGTAAGTATATCTTTTCATCAGTTAGAACTTGTAGGTGAATTCTGGTTAATTTCTTTAGAAAGATTATTATTATTAAACTTAATAAGCTTGTACTATGGGGAATTTATCAAATTTTCAATTAAGATAACATATCGAGATGTTAGATGTATAAATTATATATCGCGCCATTGCGCATCCATTGTGGCACAATGGGTCAACGTTAGGCTACAAATGCGATTGTGGGTTCGATTCGCTCTAGGGGGAATGATTATTTCTTAAATTATCTTGATTTCTCTGCTCTGGTAATACAAAGTGCGGCGTTGAATTCCGTCATTTAAAATGCAATGACTCGAATTTGGTCAAAAGGCGGTGAACGGAGTGTCTAGACACTAGATTCTCTATCTCTTATTCTGTATAAAGTATGAAGTGTTATTTTTATATATTTTTTTATCATTTTTTTCGTATTCAGTATAAAGTGTGGAATGGTTTTTTATAATTTCTTTTGTCTGCAAAAGACAATTAACTAAGGTATATTAATATGTTAGTTACAATAAATACTTTGACAATTATATAATTGAGAGAACGTGTTAGCAACTTTCGGTCATTAATACGAGCTTTTTATGGTGAGCAATAAAAATTCCTAAATATAACCGTTAAACTAAACATAGGAACATTGAACATTGCTGACACAAAAAAATCTATAACGAATCAACAATAGTGACAATACTGTACATATTGATAGATACCCAAATTAAATGTACCACCTTATTTAGCAATTCTATGGAAAAATAAATTAACACCATCATGGGGTATTAGAAAGTAACTGATACGAGGTAGGTGTAAGTTCGTTTCCTGGTTCTGATTAGAGAAAGCTCAGTGTTAAGAACCGCCATCAGACGTAATAAATTTTTATAATAGGCAAAAAATGGATAAATTTATATTTGTATTTACATTACATTACATAGCTTCACGCTGTATCCCGCATATAGCAGGGTAGGCAGAGGGAACTTAGTGTTTAGACACTCCGTTCCCCACTTTCCACCGAATTGAGGCATTGCGTGCTGAGTGGCGGAACTCAACGCCGCGCTTTACCTTATTACCAAACCCAAGAAATGAAAAATTCCATTTCCTGAAGTGGAAATCGAACCCACAACCTGTCGCGTATACAGTCGCTCGCTTGTGCCTCTGCGCTACGACAGGCGTTAACTCCCCTCTATCCCAAAATAGAAAAATGCGTAAAATTAAAAAAAAAAACTACAGAAAAAAAATAACCTGCTAAAAAGCGACGCTATTTCACCTTCATCAATGAAAAGGCCTCAACTGTCAGATTAGAATCAAAGCTTTTTTTCAAATGACCAAATTAAATTCGTTGTCTCTTTTAAAAAATTACTCATGAATATTAATGTTGGCAACACGTTCTTGTTTAATCGAAATTAGGAATCGATTTTAACTTTTCAATTTATACACCATTTAATGTTTTAGGTTAACATTTCATTAATTTGATAACAGTTCAAGATCAATCAAGGGATTGATGTCATATAAAGGCAATTGGCAGTTAACCCTGTTTCTTTTAAATAATAGATATATTTCTATTTTTCATCCATACGAATATATTAATCACACTAAACGAAACTAAATGAATAACAAAATACAATTAAAGCGAACCGTTAAAATCGATTTAAATACATCCAATATAGCACGTAAAATATTGACATCACTAAATCTTTCTGTATTACGGTTTTAAAATCGAATTGGCTTTGTAAAGCGATAAAATATATAGCGTTTAACAGTTTAGGTTCTTGTTAATTAATGTTTCTAGATTAAAGAGCGTAAATAATATATATTTAAAAATACATTTAATTTTCTACGCGACTTAGGAGTACCAAAAAATTTTTTTGACTTATGTCAAAAAAATTTTGCTTATGCCAAAATTGTGCAATTATAAATTATCTGTGTAACTACTAGAGATGCCAACCACTACCCACCCTTTCAAAACTATCGAGAAAAACGAAAATCGATTAACACACACATAGTATCAACATCGCAAACTCCGAATCCCGAACAATACAATTACAATCGAATTAGCCGCCCGCTATCTGATGAAGGCGATGGTCCGTTTCAATAGTGCTTTCTCGATAGCCGACACTCGGTTATCGTTTGACTATCAATTCCGTTTACAAATATTTCGACATAGCGATAGCAATCGAAGGCAAGTCGCTGGCTGAAACGAGTTTATATTAATACTTTTGGCCACGACTAAGTTTACATATTTGGTATTTCGATACGATCTTTCGTAAAACGTCATGATATTAATTACTTTTGGAATGCATTTCATAAATGGGCTTTATAATTTTTCTCTTTAATTATAATTGCTAGGTTATATTGTAAATCAAATTTGTTTAAGTATGTTTAAGAGATGTTTATCAGGTTTTCGCTGTTTTGTAAGGCAAAATTGGGATAAAATCTCCAAGATAAAGCATCAAAAAAGCACCTAAAAGGTCGTTTTTTAGAGCGTTATAGGCTTGCATTTGCATTTTGACCATTTTGTGTATGTTAAATCCATAGGAGTACTCAGACAGAATTGAAAAACAGTTTACGTAAGCATCAATATACAGCTGATGCCTTCGAGATGTTTGAAAATTACTGACTTACTTAAAAAAAAAAGCTCGCCAGGAAAATATTGGGCATAAAGTTGCAAGAAAACAAACTCTGATCTCTTATAGACTTAAAAAACAAAGTTCGTCACCAAGCTTGTAAAGTAAAATTACGAAATACCTTGAATTACATGCTATACCGATTTCTTTAAATATATCGGCTTACGTAAAAATTACCGGCTTCCCTAAATATATATACCGGCTTCCGTAAATATACATCGGCTTCCCTTAATTTAACGGCTTGCCTAACTAAAATTTTCACCCCTCGCCACTGATAGATAGTCATAATCGCCAACCTCTAGCCTCAGAAACTCGAGCTGATAATGTTACAAAGACCAATGTTACAAAAATGGATAAAATTTTTGACGTGTCATATTAAAAAATTCTTTAACTATCTCTTCAAGTCATTTTGATGAATTTTAATTACAATAATTTATGTCATCGTAAGATTTTAATTAAATCCATCGTCGTCAGATAGTAAATGACGTTGGGATATTTATTGCCTTTCTAAACTTAATTATTATAGCTTCATACTACGTTTGTGATTACGCAATATAACGCCTGTCATGGCGCAGAAGCACAAGCCTGCGAGTGTAAACGCGACAGGTTGTGGGTTTGATTTCCACTCCAGGAAATGATTTTCTTCATTTCCTGGGTTTGGTAACAAGGCAAAGTCCGGCGTTGAGTTCCGCCACTCAGCACGCAATGCCTCAACTCGGCGGAAAGTAGGGAACGGAGTATCTTAACACTAGGTTCTGTCTGTGTACCCTGCTATAAGCGGGATAGCGTGAAGCTATGTATGTACTCGTATGTAGCTAACTAACATTATTTATGTAATTTTGTCTTTTCCCTTTAAAGGCAAATGAAGCTAAACTTTTGTTCTTAATTATTTATAAATTTATAAATTTTTGGGTCTATTATACTAATTAAATTCAGGAGCCGGCAGACTTATTATTATAAATTTTATTATAAATGCGAAATATTATGAGAATCGATGGATGGATGTTTGAGTCTCAAGTAAAAAGTATTGAACGAATGTTTATGAGTGTTACCGAATAACTATTTACTTTTTTTGTACAATAGTCAATGATATCATTAAAATTAATGCATGTCGTGGTGCAGAGGCATAAGTGTGCGACATTAAAACGACAGGTTGTGGGTTCGATTCCCACTCCAGTAAATGAAATATTTTCCATTTTCTGGGTTTGGTAACATAGCAAAGCAAGGCGTTGAGTTCCGCCACTCAACACGCTATGCCTCAATCTTGCGGAAAGTGGGGAACGGATTTGTTAAAAGAGAACGAAATGTTTTAACACTAGGTTGTCAGGTTCCCTCTGCCCTGTAATATGCGGGATACAGCGTGAAGTTTAAGAAAATAATAATTAAAATTTAGTACATCTGATGTGATCCCATTAAAGCTTAGTTCAGATCTGACGAGTAGTTTGTGAGTTATTTGTAATAATGTTATTGTGTATTTTATTTAGTTTCGGTATCAATTTTCGTTAAAATTTCAATTATTATATATTTTAAAGATTCATTTATATTTAAATTTCTACACATACGCCTAAATAAATCATTACACAGCATGTGAACAGTTTTCCTTTCCTAGTAAGGAAGTACTTGCATGAATTTTAAAATAATTTGCTTAGCTTAATGGCCCCTTGAAACTGCCAAGCTTTTACACCTTCGTACAATATATTTAACAAACACAAAGCTGCTAACATAGCAAACATACTAAATAAGAATTTAAACGTAATGCAAAGTGAGAAACCTATGGGTTTTGACAAATATTGTTATTACATTTTTGCTTAGTGTATAGTAATTTCGTTGTCCACCATCTTCCACTTTCTTCTTTATTTTGAGATATTGAGCGTAAAGTGATGGAAACCAACATTATGACGTATCTGATACAGATTATCAGTCATTAACATTGTCTCACTGCGCCACGATGGCCTAATATGAGAAGAAGCTTCATTCCATAAATTCACCGTGCGTGTAGGGAAAGAAGCTGCAGCAGTGCCAGAAGCCTCCGATAGAAGCTCTAACATACGCCTTTACGCTCGCCTAGACTGTTCGAATTCTTTTCTCTATATCCCAAATTCGCGATTTCCAAAAATTCCGACAATTACTCCATAAATTTTGTGCCTAAAAAGCATAGCATCAAAATTGGTTATACCAGTAAAAAGTTATGCGGTTCCAAAAAAAATACAGCCGAATTGAAAATCTCCTAATTTTTTTGGAGTCAGTTGAAAAGAGAAAATTTATATACACACTAAGTAAACCACGATATTATGTCAATATACTTTCAACTACCAACCCAGAGATAAATAGTTAAAAGATGTAAATAAACATGCAAGTGAGAATGCAAATTGAGCAAAACTTTCTTTCTGTTTGTACAACGCACTTCGGATACGCAGCACCGAAGATCAAATAAAAATTAAAATATTATGGACTTTTCTGTGAATATTATTTGAACGCCTGTCGGACCTGTAAACGCGACAGGTTGTAGGTTCGATTCCACTCCAGGATATGGAAGTTTTTATTTCCTGGGTTTGGTAACAAGACAAAGCGCGGCGTTGAATTCCGCCACTCAGCACACAATGCTTCAGTTCAGTGGAAAGTGGGTAACGGAGTGTCTTAACTAGGTTCCCTCTGCCTACCCTTCTATATGCGGGATGCAGCGTAAAGCTGTACTTTTCCTTATAATCTTTAACCGGCTCCAAAAAAAGAAAGTTATCAATTCGACAATATTTTTTAAAATTTTGTCTTTTCGCGTAACTTGTTGTTGGGTGAACAAATTTTGATGATTTTTTTTTATCTGATAGCTACTGATTCTGATTTCGTCCTACTCATATTGATTGACATATAAAGATCTGTTGAGCAATTATTGATTTCCACATAACTTTTTAGCGTGTGAACAAATTTTGATGTGTTTTTTTATATTGCTAGTGCTTCTGGTGTTGTGTGGTGGTGGTGATTTATATTTAGTTAACTGTTAGTAAGCTAACGATTAGTTTTTTAGTTATTCGTAATAAAATATACTTTTGATTGCATTTTGCTTGAAATTGGTTTCCTTTTTTATTTAAGTCTTAGTTATCCTTATAAGCTTCTAGCAAGCTTTTTTTAATCTAAAGAAATACCCGCGTATGAGACATATTTAAAAAGTAACAGGCTTCTAAGAAATAGAGCACTTTAGTACATTGGTAGTATGTGAGTTATAATTTTAAGTTTAAAACGGGAATTCCCCCAGTGAAGGGTTTCCCAACCTTTCTTTCGTTGAGGCTTTCCAGATCTATAAATATCATTTCTATCCCCAAACCTCCACCTCCTCTCTTTTCTTTTTTTGTGTACTAATTTTCGATACTAGAATAAGCTGCAATTGACGACTTCAAGACTTCACTTCACTTTTGAAACAGAGATCGTTAAAATATGGGACGATATTGTAATGATTGATTTTAAGTAAAATAGATGTAACTTACAATACAAATTACAATTTAATGTTTAATTGAGACGTCTAAAATTATTATTATTTTCAGCTTTACGCTTTTTCCCGTATAGTACTATAATAAGAGAGCCAAGACACTCCGTTCTCCACTCTTACTTATAACTTATGGATAAGATTTTATTCAAAAAGTTCTGGGAATCGAACCTACGACATGTTTTTCTTTATATTATAATATCTAAGAACGATTTCTTATTGAATTATTAGTATTAGTTAGTTAGTAATTATTCATATACCAATATATTACGTATAGTCTACCGCGTGACTGTATTCATGTAAGAGCGGAAGAACATAATTATGTATGTATCCGTACATGGTAATTATTATAATATGTATCATTCATATAATTGCAGGTGAGAAAAGTTTCACTATTTAAAATATTTTTATAAATTATTAAAAGAAATTTGGAAAAATATGGCATAAAATATATAGCCACAAGCGTGCGACTGTAAGCGCGACAAGTTGTGGATTCGATTCCCACTCCAGGAAATGGAATTTTTCATTTCTTAAGTTTGGTAATAAAGGCAAAGCGCCGCGTTGAGTTCCGCCACTCAGCACGCAATGCCTGAATTCAAAAAAGTGGGGAACGGAGTGTCTTAACACTAGGTTCTCAGGTTCCCTCTGCCTATCCTGCTTTATGCGGGATACAGCGTGAAGCTGCTTGCTTAGTATGTAGTCTATCTTATAAATGTTATTAGAGCATTACATCACCATGGAAAATCCACGGCAGTCGGCGCTTAGTGACATCACAGTAATGTCTAGGACACGAGACGAATGAAATGCATTTAGCTACCTGTTGATGTGACCGTGAGATTAAATTGACAAAAGTTTAGCTTTATGCCACGTTTTAAATGACTCAAAACAATTCTTCGATATTTATAACAAAAATATTTATTTTTCTATAAATATTTCGAAAAATGGCAAAAAATACGATCGTTTTTACGAAGTGCATAACGTGACTGTAATGGTGATAGTTGTGAGTTCGATCCTTGCTCAAACGATTTTATTTAAATTGTTATTTCCTAACTTCGGTATGACAAAAGCGTGGCGTTGAGCAAAAGTTGAGAACAGAGTGTTTCAACACTAGGCTCTCTCTGTCTTCCTATGCAGGCTTCCTTTTTCTTTTTAAAAAGACTACATACATACATACATAGCTTCACGCTGTATCCCACATATAGCAGGGTAGGCAGAGGGAACCTGAGAACCTAGTGTTAAGACACTTCGTTCCCCAGTAAAAAGATTATTATTTCAAAATATTGGATGCCTATTAAAGAATTGTAATTAATGGACGCAGACGCAGCGTGTCGCCGATATCGTTATTACCGTTTATAATGAAAACAAATTAAAAGTATTATGTTAATACCGGCTTCTTTATTTTATTTAGAATACGCAGTGTAGCGTGTCGTCGAGCTTCTGCTTTTCGGTAGCCAATTGTTTTTATTCGACTTCAAAAAAAAGAAGGTTCTCTAGTGCTTATGATGTGTTCCCATTTAAATTTAGTTAGAATTTGACGACTAGTTTATGAGTTATTCGTAATACTTTTACTTTATGTTGCATTTTAGCACACA
Source organism: Philaethria dido (assembly GCA_033558755.1). NCBI lineage: Eukaryota > Metazoa > Arthropoda > Insecta > Lepidoptera > Nymphalidae > Philaethria > Philaethria dido. The sequence goes on along the minus strand of JAKGSA010000850.1, from coordinate 106,310 downwards.
ATGCCTCAACTCGGCGGAAAGTGGGAAACGGATATCTTAAGAGAATGGGGTGCCCTAACACTAGGTTTTCAGGTTACCTCTGCCTACCCTGCGGGATACAGCGTGAAGCTAAACTCAACTAGACTGAAACACGTTTCATACGTCAAGTAGTTAGTATACATAATAAATATACAATATAAATACTTCATAGTACATATTATTGGCTATTTACAAATGCAGCTGCATATACAGGTGAGTAATTACATTGAAATTGTTTACGGTAATTGGAAACTATTCCAAGGTCACTAGAGAAATTTTAAATAGGTACTTTTATTTGTGAATATGTTAGAATAACATCTATATTTTTAATCAACTTCAAAAAAAGGGGGGAATTAACAATTTGACTATATTTTTTATGTATGTTACCGCACAACTTTTTACTGTGTGAGCTAATTTTGGTAATTCTTTTTTTATGCGAGAATTAATGCTTTTGATGTAGCCTTTTTTAAATTTAATTACGATATGACGATTAGTTTATAAAAAATGACCCTTTTCCGACAAAGGCAGAAAAACAAAGGCAGAAAACGTATAAACAAGAATGCCTAAATTTGAAACATTGGGTATTGAGTGACGGAACTCATCGCCACGATGTCTTACCATAGCCGGAAAATAATGATTTTTTTAAATATAATCATTACCTAAACTGAGGATTTAACGAATTGAGGAATTTAACACCTTTAGTGGCGCAGAGGCACAAGCGTGCGACTGTAAACACGACAGGTTGTGGGTTCGATTTCCACTCCAAGAAATGTTAGTATTTTCATTTCCTGGGTTTGGTAATAAGGCAAAGCGCGGCGTTGAGTTCCGCCACTCAACACGCAATGCCTCAGTCTGATGGATGTTGCTATATCTTTGTATTAACTACCGATTCGAAAGCGCTTGTTAAAGTTAAGCGCCTATTTGAATGAAAAATATTTTAATTTGATTTGATTTCATGAAATCGATCACAAAACTGTAACTGAACAGTTAGCGGCGCCATCATGTCGTTTTGATGAAATCACTAACGTTCCATAAAAGAATAAAATTAGAAAACCAGTTAGTTTCCACTTTAACATCCTTGCGAAATATAAAATTAAGCCTTTAATTCAGTTTATCTGAGTTACGGCTAAGCAGTCATTAGTAAACAAGTAATTAAAAGTGAGCCAGACATTTGTCATGCTTCCTTTATAGATATAGATAAGAGTATGTTGCGTTATTAATTATATTTATTTGACTTTTATATGAATACTTGAATGGTATATGTTTCGGATTTCGGCGGAAAGTTGAGAAACAACAGGAATAGCGAAGATTTTACGATTTATAGTTAACAATCGAAAACCGCCTGTCGTGGCGCAGAGGCACAAGCGAAAAGTAAACGCGACAGGTTGTGGGTTCGATTCCCACTCCAGGAAATGTAAAATTTAGTATTTTCATTTCTTGGGTTTGGTAACAAGGCAAAGCGCGGCGTTGAGTTCCGCCACTCAACACGCAATGCCTCAATTCGGCGGAAAGTGGGGAACGGAATTGTTGAAAGAGAATGAAGTGTCTTAACACTAGGTTCTCTGGTTCCCTCTGCCTACCCCGCTATATGCGGGATACAGCGTGTAGTTAAAAAAAAACGAAGTCGCGGGATGCAGCTAGTATAAACATATTTTTTCGTCGAGTAAAATATAAATGAAGCGCAAAATCAAGTTACTCAAGTCTCATAACAAAATAGGAGATAGGCGATTATGCAAAATACGTTAGCGCTTAGGATCGAATTGCTAGCAGCCAGCGACTTATAATTTAAATGATAGGTTATAATTACTGGGCTCTTTAAGTCCTGTGTTCTATGAATAATAATTTTTATTCATGAATGAATAAATAAAATGTATAAAAATTGTAGCTTAGCGCGTTCGTTAGCGCGGCGTTGAGTTCCGCCCCTCAGCACGCAATGCCTCAATCTGGCGGAAAGTAGGGAACGGATTTGTTGAAAGAGAACGGAGTGTCTTAACACTAGGTTCTCAGATTCCCACTGCCTACTCTGCTATATGCGGGATACAACGTGAAGTTAAAAAAAAATAATAATTGTATTTTTGTAATTATGTTGAGTGGGCGAATATCATTTAGAAAAACTATCAATGGAGACATATATGACTTGTAGGCAATAGATATAGAATTCAAATTCTCTAAGGAGGTTATTTAGGTTAATTTAATAAATCTTGAGTGTGAAAAAATGTTGAGTGTTATTCAACTTAGAATAAAAAAATATCGTAATTGTATAAAAAATTACCTCGGTAAGAACGTATAGTTTATTAGTTTCGGCAATAGAACGGATTACTAAAGGTGCGTGTTCGATTCCTACTATGTTAAAAAATATATAGTACACTAAACTTTAGCATGTAGTGTTACTAATATGCGAGGTGGTTACAGCCCATTTCCTGACATCTGATTTATTTCAAAAAATGCACATGTATCCGGATCCGATCATAATTCAATATTTCATAGCATCTACCTAATGTTCCTACAAGAACGACAAATATAACGAAAAACGAATCTAAACGTGGTAAACGTTTGAAACTTACTTGTTAATACTTAATAATCATTCACATTACACACATGACTTCATGTCCCATACATCAATTTTACTTTCTCGCACTCACCTCGCATATAAATAGCTTAACGTTCCGAATCGCCTTTTAGCGTTTTACAAAGAAATAGATGGGGAGAAATTTCTAGAAATGGAAAAGTGCATTCCCACATTCATATTTAATTATTTTTCATATAAGGTAATATGTACGTACATATATAGTTACGTTTATATGATACGGTCGATCGATATTTCCAAGTTCCGATGTTCTTCAAAAACAATTAGCACTCGTTGAAGTAATTAAAGTCTTTTTTTTAATTATACGCAGACAACACCCAGTGTTAAGACATTTTGCTCCCCACTCGACTATTCTCTCATATTTTGTGTTGTCTTCCGGAATTTAACACCGTCATTTGTTTAACGACACTAATGAAACAAAAAAAATGATAACCAAAGAGTACCCAGTAAAAATCGAACATACAATATTTTTTTAAATTTTTGTAGTCTTACGCTTTATTTCGCATAGCAAGGTCGACAGAGGCAACCTACTGTTAAGACACTCAATGTTCCTTATACCGCCCGTATTTGAGGACTCCTTCCTACGAAATGTAAACACTATATGACTACTTGAAGCTCAGTGCATGGCGTATGAGCGTCCCACGGGACTCGAACCTCGACTTGCCGCCGCCGGGAAGGAATAAAAAGTAATTTCGCTATATATAGCGTAGCCGGACGCCAGTGTCTATATAAGTCGTGATGCGCAGGCGCATCTAACGGCGCTGCGTGACCTTCTATTAATTACCGTTCCTACACCCAGCCCTTGGAATTTCTTCCTCTGATACTGGTTTCACTCTTCACTTCGTTAATATTAAAGATTGTTTAATGATTTGATAATAGATAACTAATTATGTATCTTGTGGGGAACAGGATTGTTCACAGAGAATGGAGTGTTTTAACAATAGGTTCTCAGGTTCCCTCTGCGTACCCTGCTATATGCGGGATACAGCGTGAAGCTAAAAATAGCCTATGTACTGAATAAAGCAGTTTTACGCTTATTCCCATTCAGTGGGATAGGCAGAGAGAACATAGTGTCATAACATTCCGGTTTCCGCTTTCCTCGGTCTGGACCTGAGCGACAGGATATCGTGTGGTGGTGGAACACAACGCCGCGGTTTATCTTTGATGTACCTTTTGAGTTACTTACGATGATACGACTATCTGTTAATTATGAAGTGCTAATTGGAATTACAAATGACAATAGTAAAAGTTAATTAACTCTTCTATTCTGCATTAATAAATATAATGGAATATTTACAAAAAAATATTTATGGACACTATTGAGATATTAACATCTAATATTCTATTATCTAATATAATTATTTTATATCTTATTCTCTGTTATAATGGTCTTAACCAAAAATTTATAATTCATTGTTTAAAGACAAAACAAGCATTTTTATTATTTATTCGTGACAGTTTAAAGTGTTAATCACAAACTTGGAAACGAAAAATATTTTTAGAAAACGACTTTAACTCGCGCCGCGCGAATGTCTTTAATATTTACTTCTAACTTTTCAAAAACTTTAGAAACTGCTTACCAAGAAACTTCACGGACTAAATAACAGTTGCAATATAACAAATTGCATGTAAACATGCACATACAACTGACCAGTAAACACTAAACATATAGCAAATCGTGAAAAACTCGCTCATTCCCGTTCCACGCACTTGACCGCACTAAATCGCTGAGCCGTTGCGTAATAAATCACAAGTAGCTGAACAAGTGGAGCATCGAATCCTGGTACCGTTTTAACTCATTAGGGAATAGTAATTTAATTATAACAGTAAATAATTAAAATTTCAAACAAAATAACTTCAAATAAAATGCCCTATAATTTTATTTGAAGTTAACTTTTTTGGTTGAAATCTTTTACGAAACCGCCTAGCGCAAGTCCTGGCGCAGAACCACAAGCGTGAGACTGTAAACGCGACAGGTTGTGGGTTCGATAGTTCGTTGAGTTCCGCCACTCAGCACGCAATGCCTCAATTCGGCGGAAAGTGGGGAACGGAGTGTCTTAACACTAGGTTCCCTCTATCTACTCTGCTATATGCGGGATACAGCGTGAAGCTATGTATGTATATATGTATGAAAAGCGAAAAACAGAATGTTTAGACACGTTCTCTCTGCTCTACGGAGAAAAAGCGAAAAGGTGGAGCTTTTTAGCAATAGTAAAATGTGATAAAATGTATGAAGATTAGGTAACCTACTTGAGCACGCGCCCGTCAGGTGCATACGAGTACCAGCTGGCTAGTTTTTGTGTATGCAAGGTGCATATTGCACTACCATTGATCGTTATGTGAATACTAAAAATAACTCAAATATTTGACATTTTATTAGTTTTTATCGATATTGCAACTGTAAACAAGAATGCTTTTTTAAAATTAGGTAAGTATTGTTTTAAGAATATTAATTTTTAATATATCTTTCTTTTTTAACTTCACGCTGTATCACGCATATAGCAGGGTAGGCAGAGGGAACCCGAGAACCTAGTGTTAAGACACTCCGTTCCCTTACAACAATTCCGTTTCCCACTTTCCGCCGAATTGAGGCATTGCGTATTGAATGGCGAAACTCAACGCCGCGCTTTGCCCTGTTACCAAACCCAAGAAATGAAAATAAATTTTACATTTCCTGGAATGGGAATCGAACCCACAACCTTTCGCGTTTACAGTCGCACGCTTGTGCCTCTGCGCCACAACAGGCATTTATAATATTAGTAGGATAATATTTCCTACATAAATGGCCAGTGTCAATGACCGGCGACTTTGCCCGTAGGAATTTAGGAATGCCACTTCTAAGAACAGCCGACAAGAAAGTAAGTAGTCACTCTCGTTAATAAATCACTAATTTACATTGAATCAAATATTACTTACACACGAAATTTCTACGTACACGAAAGTATTACAAAAAATCAGATTGCGTAAGACCATACCTGTCAGAATTATAACATTCTTCGTTATACTCGTATATAAGGATTTATGATTTTTTCATGTTTTGAATTAAATTATTTGAACGGTTTTAGATAATTTGAATAATTTATCAGTTGTAGAAATCGATTTTTTTTTAACTTTACGCTGTATCCCGCATATAGCAGGGTAGGCAGAAGGAACCTGAGAACCTAGTGTTAAGACACTCCGTTCCCCAATAAAACACATAGTTTTAAAAATGTAAATTAGTTAAAAATAGTATCATTTAAAATGTATAATAATCATTATATCTATCGTCTTTTTAGTGCTTCCATTTTCCGCCATTTAGATCCATTAAACTGAATAGTAAAACAAATTATTAATGTAGTTTAATCGTGTACAGATCATTCTGGAAGGCCCGTGAAATCGGAGCGCCTGGACACCGGCATGAAAACCTTCACATTCTTTCAATCAAAAAACATTCATAGCAGCTAGGATTTGAACCAACATTCATTAAGAATAATAAATATTACCTATACAACAAAAAATTAGGAAAATATACCATAAATTTTGAAAATATTCCATTCAATATAATTATAATCATACAGAGAGTCATATATTATACAAAAATATGCGGAATTGATTTATATTATCATCTGTCATCTAATAATACAGTCTGGCGTATACATTATAGCCTATATAGTGTAAAGTCTAGTCTAGACCGCTAATGCAGACGGACTGTAAAAAACCAACATCGGCTATGACTAATTAATATTGGAATTTCTATAATCTGTTTACGTACGTAGGAGTACATTCATAGATATTGTAGGTATGAAGTTTTTTTGCTATGTTAATTTTTCTTATTTATTATTAACGAATAGCCGAATTAGTCGTCCAAATGTAAATTTTAAATATTTACAATTTTCTCTAAGTTAACGCATATAGCAGGGTAGGCTGAGGTAAACTAGTGTTAAGACACTCCGTTCCCCAGTTTCCGCCGAATTGAGGTATTGCGTGCTAAGTGGCGGAACTCAACGCGACGCTTTGTATTGTTACCAAACCCAGGAAATGAAAAATTACATTTCCTGGAGTGGGAATCGAACCCACAACCTGTCGCCTTTACAGTCACACGCTTGTGCCTCTGCGCCACGACAGGCGTTAACGTTAGGTAGGCGTTTCTCTAAGTTTTAACGTAGTTAATTAAAATATATATATATATATATATATAAAAAAAACTTTACTCTGTATGGAAGGTAGCCAGAGAAAACCTAATGTGAAGACACTCCATTCGCTGCTTTTCGCAGGAATTCGAGACATTTGATCCCCCAAGTGGGAATCGAATCTACAAAGAACCGCGATTTAGTCAGACTTTGTTCCACTACGCCACGATGGTCTCAAAAAATGTATATTTTAATTATTTTAACCCTTGCATTTTATTAACTTATTTAAAATTCATGCAATATTTTATACTTATGATTACATTAGGCGGAAAGTAGAGAACGGAAATGTTAAAGAGAACGGAGTGTCTTAACACTATGTTATCGAGCCACCCATCCATACATCATCCTCACAAACTTTCGCATTCATAATATTAATAAGAAAATCCGTCTCTCTTGTAATTTTTGATAGACATTTATTTAAAAATCATACCCAAAACTAAAGCTATTTTGAACCTATACCTATCGTCCATAACTTTCGATTTAGGATTTAAAACAGTCTAGCCACAGCAATAAACCTCTTCACTCATCTCAAGCCTAAACGAGATTAAAACGCCCACATAGACAACGTCAATGTCATACATACAACACACACAACTAAACACTACATGCCAAGTATTGATCTGCTAAGTTAGTACATCGCATAGTGCACCCAGACCTATAGAAACCGAAAGAAAGGATAATAAACCCTATTTTAAGAGGATAGAGTGGTTTTTGCAATAAAGTTAGATAGTACCTACGAAGCAATAAGGCGAAAAAGCGACATCCGTCTGTTACAACTGTCTAGCCAGAATAAATCTCTTAACTGTCTGGAAGTCTGGTATAAGTGAAGCTCTATGTATAAATGAATATGCAACATTTTCTATGAGGTAAGCTGTTTTTGGTAACGTTAATATTTGTGGTCATAGCGCATAGGCACAAGCGTGCGACTGTAAAACCGACAGGCTGTGGGTTCGATTCCCACTCCAGAAAATGGATCTTTTCATTTCCTGGGTTTGGTAACAAGGCAAAGCGCGGCGTTGAGTTCCCGCCACTCAGCACGCAATGCCTCAATTCGGCAGAAAGTGTCTTAGCACTAGGTTCCCTCTGCCTATCCTGCTATATGCGGGATACAGCGTGAAGCTGTGTATGTATATATGTAATATTTGCTAAGTACTTTTATTGTTTTTATTGGATATAGCGTAATAAATAAACATTTTAATGACTTCTTCAATTGTATTTTTATTATAGGACAAGGAAAAAATCAGAATTTATGTTAAATTTTGATATTTCAATTTATTTATGCTCATTTTTATTATCAAATTTAGATTTATTATTTGAAGTTCGCGCTTTTCTTTGACTACCCTATTATGTGGGAACATAGTCGAAAAATCAAAGAGTCTATTGAGAATCTATTGTTAAAACATTCTATAATCTAGTTTTTGCCCGAAATCGAGATATAGTTTGAATTAGGTTTCAGACTGTTTATTTATATAATTTGCATTAAATATATATAAACATATAATAACAATGCCTTTATTGGACAAACAGCGGAGAATAGAGTGACTCATCCTTGGCTTACAATTGGCCTTTGGCATATAAAAAAATGCTAAAACAAGTCATACACCAAAAAATATTCAGAAAGAAGCGTTTAAGGTTACACAAAAAAAAAAAACAACAATTTTATGAAATAGTGACCCTGGACTTAAATACAACTAAAAGGAGATTATATTCATTTTAAACCAGCAATAAAATCGTCCTTTCAATGTATCTCCTTAATTTTATATACGCTTCGTATATCTAAGCTTGGATTTTATGACAGATTGAAAACGAATTCTTCACGTTATTGCCTGTTTATGGCTGAGTAAGGGTCTAATCGTATAATGAGAAAATAAAATGTCAACCTTTTGATGTATTTATGTAGAGATGTATTGGTCCTTAAATTTTAACTCAAATATTGCTATTTAGATCTAAAATTTCTTGTCTCTTTATAATCTGTACTGTGCTTTTAGATTTTGACTGTTCATAATATTTAACAAAGCGAAAAGTTTAGTTTCAACTTCACGCCTTTTCTCGCATAGAAAATTAGTTAAAGAGAACCAAGTGTCACTTCACTACTCTTAGCTCGGAATTGAGCATTCACGTGCTGAGTGGCGACATTCAATTCCGCGTTAATTCAAAATATAATAAAATATTATTCCTCAGAGTAGGGATCGAACTTGCAATCAAGGTAAGTGGTTACCTTCGCCCATGAACATCAACATCACCAGAGATGTTGTAGATGCGTTGCCAACCTAGAAAATACAGATGGAAGGGGAGGACAATGTAGTAGTCCGCTATCGGAACTACCACATTTTGGGGAACGGTTAGGTGGGAGAGGGGAAAACCTGGCTTACATGCCATCGAACCGGAACACATCATAAGATATTTGGCGGTTCGTCTTTGACATGATAGTGGTCGCGAGCCAGACGGAGGACGAACCCAACCTACCACCCAAGTATTGAGATACCCGCGTCTGACGGGACGCTACCCAGTGGCGGAGGGGAATTGTATTCTAACCCCGTCCCCTCACAGGGAAAATGCTTTTCATGGGACCACCATTTAAATTTAGTTAAAACTTGACGAGAAGTTTTTGAGTTATTCTTAATAATATTACATTTGAGTGCATTTTATTTAAAGCCAGTTTAAACTGGCTTAATCTTTTTATTACAATCTTCATTATTTTCATACACAAACACTGACATATCAATATTTTTTAAAGCCAACAAAAAACAGTGTAAACAACAAACTTAATTGTAAACGTAATCAGATATGCAAATTTTTAATTTTAGTCATCCAAATAAATATTTTAACATGATTTTTTGCCCTTGTAATTGTATACCAAGAATCAATTAGTCATTGATCTTTTATTTGTTTTCAATTGATTAGTTGATTGTAAAAGAGTTAGATTATATGTAACTTAATTAAGGAATTACATGTGCTTAAATATTAAAATAATAAATGGAGTGTCTGGACACTAGGTTCTCTCTAACCATCCTACTATGATGGGGATAAATCATCAAGGTGCTTTTAAATATTTGTATGAGACTATCGTGGCATAGTGGTACAGCGTCTGTACCTAAAAGCAATAGGTTATGGGTTTGATTCCCAATTGGGGGAATGATTATATTTAAATTATTTTAATTTCCTCGCACGTATCTCTGAGATCCACGAATACCTGGAGATCCCAACTGTCATGGCAGAATTTAAGCACTACACAGCCAACTACAAGGACCGCCGACCTCTAACAAATGCACTCGTACAACCTCACCACATTCGGAGACTCAAGAGAGCCGATGTGCTGAATGGCTGAGGGGGGTTGTAGCAATGGCTACAACTCGCCAAATCACCAAACTTCCTTCAACCCACCTGATTATATGACCGATCACAAGTGTTAAACATGGAAAAGAAAAAATAATAATTTCCTAGCTTTGGTAAGATAAATGCAATGTTGATTTACAACACATAACGCGCAATGTTTCAAATTCAAGCGGGTAGTGAACAGAGTGTCTCGACACTAGGTTCTCTTAGTGAAGCTGTTTTTTTTTTCAAATATTGTCAAACCCATCCAAGTATTTGTATGAGTCACTTGCACTTTGGCATTACGCGTTGCTATTCTAATTTGACGGCGCGTCTGGACGCGGGTATTTCGGTAAGCGGGTCGGCGGGTTCATCGGCCGTCGCGATGTTAAACGCTAGTCGTCTACTGAAATAATAGTGCTGATGTAAAATATATTTTGTTCATTTTTGTTTGTTTTAGTGTAATAAGTAGTTGCTGTTCTTTTTTAAGAAATAGTTTTATAGAAAAAAAGCCATAAATATCTATTTTAAAGAACTCAAACGCAAAAAAATTGGTAAATCTTGAAAATTACCTGTTAATCTACTTGCGACCACGAACCGCTGTAAAATAGCTGAAACGTTGAGTTTTGTAATAATCATTTTAATGTACAAGTATGTACTAAAATAAACGTGATAGATCCAGTTAAAACAGTTTCGTTTAGAATATCGTAAAGAAAACAAACATTTTATTAGCTATGTAAATTTTCTACCTCGAAAGGTTTTTATAATGGAGAGCAGAGTGACTATAAAACATGAATCTTTAAAAAAGGCATCAAACTTTGTGGATATTAAAGATATCTGTATAGATATAGAAATTATAATTAGAGTAAGTTCATTTCCATATAAAATTACGAATAACGCTTACATTATTAAAAAAACACATTTTTTGACATATTTTGTGTTAATTATCATTAATGTGATTGAGCATTAGCATCTAGTGTGAAACCGGCATATAAAGATGCGCGGGCGCAGGTGCATTTCAGATAACTATACTTAGCTGATGTGAGATATTAATAAAAATATTTTTGTGTAATTTTTACAGTATAAATGAAAGAAAAAACAGTCATAAATTTATCAATAAATGCTCTTTTAATTTTACAAAAAGAATAATAATATTTATATGAATTTATTTTTTTATTTCAAATATTTTTTTATGTATAATTATAATAACTACTAAACTAAAATTCGCGTTAAATAGTTTTTTTGTCATCATCTCATTGTCATGGGAAAATCCTTAGTGACGCGCCTACTCAGGTACCATACTCATGTGTCATGAATGATGAACTTATTGTTAATAACCATTGACCACACAAGCAAAGCCGAGGATTACAAATAGTATTATAAGAACTCGATTTAAATAAGTATAACTAAAAAAATCGACTTCAAATAAAATGCACTAATAAATAAGCCTATTACGAATAACTCAAAAACTGCTCTTTAAATCTTAACTTAATTTAAATACCACATCCGTAGCACAAGCTATCAAGCAAATCATCAAAATTGGTTATTGCAGTAAATAGTTAGGGGTAACACACATAAAAAACAGTCTTTTTTACTCCTCATTTTCCTTAAGTCGGTTAAAAGCACAATATAAACACATGCAGTAGTTTACAATTAAATTTATTAACTTAGAGTACAGCGTAGTCGATGCGTGTTTCTGATACGCGATACGTGATATTTAGGAAGGACATTTTCACATCCCGCCATTAAGTTGCTAAGTAAACGGTACTGAACAAATAACATAAATAGCAACGGTTATACCAGTTTTAGTGAATGCCTCCAGCTTGAATGGGGTAATTTCGCGTACGATAAGTAGTTATAAGAGTAAGTTAGCTAAGATTGTGTTCAGTTTATGAGTTTTTCATATATAATGTTTATTTTTATTTATAACGCCTGTCGTGGCGCAGAGGCACAAGAGAGCGACTGTAAACGCGACAGTTTGTGGGTTCGATTCCCACTCCAGGAAATGTAAAATTTAGTATTTTCATTTCTTGGGTTTGGTAACAAGGCAAAGTGCGGCGTTGAGTTCCGCCACTCAACACGCAATGTCTCGATTCGGCGGAAAGTGGGGAACGGAATTATTGAAAGAGAATGGAGTGTCTTAACACTGGATTCTCTGGTTCCCTCTGCATACCTGCTACCCTGCTTTATGCGGGATACAGTGTGAAGTTATAGGAAAATAAACAATAATCAATAGACATTGTCCCACAAAACTGTTAAAACAGTATGAATGTGGGTTCAGCAGTTTCTTTAAATTCAGATGTTAATACATTATGATTTAAGAGTCAATAAGGTAGAAATACACACAGTGCAACAAACAGTTCAAAATAAAAATTGAAAAAAGCAGCTTTCTTAAATTTGTATTTAGAAAGGCAAGCAGAGAAGCTAATGTCTAGAAACTCCGTTCCCTGCTTTTCGACAGAATTCAAGACTTTGCGTGTTAGGTGGCGGAATTCATCGCCATACGTTATCTTATAAAGCAGAGAAATAAAAATAATTTAAATATAATCATATAATATTCTTTATTGCATATAAAGTTTACAAAAAATAAAAGACAATAGTACTGGATGTCGACAAAGGTGGACTTATCTCTAGAAGAGATATCTTCCAGTCAACCTGTGGAAGTGGAAGCGTAACAGGTAGCGGGATCATACCCCTAAGTGAGGTCCGAACCCACAAGCAATTACGTTTACCGTCAGATATTATCCCACTGCACCACGACAACCACATTTGCATTAAAAACTCTATATAATTAATTAAATTAGATCTATCTACTTTTTTAAGATTTGCAATACTAAAGTATTTATTTTTACTATCATAAGTTCAGGCAACAGCTTACATCTTATCTCTCTAAACATATCAGTCACATCATGCAATACATTTCGACACACCACGTTCAGTTCGAACCATTGACACAGCGGTATCTAACATCTAAGCTAATCTAATCTAAGCGCGATCAATCGCTCACTAAGTATATAGAGTTATCAAATGACCGCTTAACAGATTGGTTAAAATTTAACTATATAATTTGACGTTAAATTAAGCGAGTTTTGAAGCGTAAAACTACTGTGCAACTGTATTACCAGTTTATGTAATGTTGATGGTGGAATACAGTAGTTTTTGATGGTGGTAGTGAGTTTGGAGTCCGTTTGAGGGATTTATTATGTATAAAAATATTTTTCGTTTCTATATATGATATTGGAAGCCACATAAAAAGCATTTACCTCTCAGAGAGAATGTTTGAAGAGGTTGATGATTAACTAGAGGAAAGAAGTATTTTGTAGTACCATTTGCATCATCTAGACTTATGCACACCACCATACAACACCAGATAGAATATCTGGTGTGCCTGTCTCAAGGTATTTTCCATGTACGTGTAAATTATGGAATAGGATAGGATCACGCTAGGATTTTAGGTCTTCAAGTGTCGAATATATAGTCACCTACACCTTTAAATCCGGCAACGCATTCACAACTTCTCTGGTGTTGTAGATGTCCATGGGAGAAGGTAACCAATTATTATCGGGTGGTCCTTCTGCTCGTTTTCTATCTTCTAGCAATAAAAATAATGTGAGGGTTCTAACTACTCCGCTTGGAATAAGCCGTGAAGCCAAGCGTAAGGTTCTGGTACCCAACACGCATTATTTCTAAGGTAAGCAAAAAGTGATATTGACAAAAAAACAACAATATTACTCTAACCTGTCTCCTTCAGCCATCAATGAATCTTAGAAAAATTGATCAAAAATTTTTATCGATTCCAAATGTAAATTCCACGAATAAAATGTAATTACTATGTTATTGATCCACGCTTTTTATTATAATTGTACCGACTAATTAGTACCAGTTCTCTTTATCCTTATAAAATAAATTTTTGTCTGTTTTTGAAGACGCATACGTTATATAATATCATTTTTTATGATTCATTTAAGCGATGCTGTAATTTCTATTATCTGTACAACATGTCCTCGTTGACGTGTTAACAACGCGTTGCCTAGCAACGTATATGTCATTTTATATAAACATGGATGTTAAACCATGGTAGTATGTGTTACATTTATTATGTTAATTTAATATTTGTTCACGTATTAATATATAGATGTTTATATCCAAAATAAAATTGCCATGACACAGTGAAACAGGGTATGACTGTAAACACGAATGGTTGCAGATTCGATCCCTATTCGGGGGATAATTTTATTTCAATTATTTATATTTCCCATTAGGTGAATCAATTTTTATGATTCTTTTTTATATGATATTTCCGATGTGGTCCCATTTAAATTTAGTTAAGATCTAACGCCTGTCGTCGCGTAGAGGTACAAGCATGCGACTGTAAGCTCCACAGGTTGTGGGTTCGATTCCCACTCCAGGAAATGTAAAAGTTTAGTGTTTTCATTTCCTGGATTTGGTAACAAGGCAAAGCGCGGCGTTGAGTTCCGCCATTCAGCACGCAATGCCTCAATTCGGCGGAAAGTGAGAAACGGAATGTCTTAACACTAGGTTCTCAGGTTCCCTCTGCCTACCCTGCTATATGCTGAAAACAGCGTGAAATTAAAAAAAATCTAATGAGAAGTTTCCGAGCTATTCGTAATCATTTTGTTTAAGGTCTGTTTTCATAGCTTTGTTACAATTTCAATTATTCTTATTATTGTAAAAAAAAAAGTGACGCATATATAATCATATCTACTAAATAACTAACTTACTATAACTAAACTATTCTCATACGACAGCCACAACCAAACACTTTTGTAAACAGACCGTGGTATTTTTAGCCTTTTACGATTTTACGTGATGCGCATAACTTGAGATTCTGAATGCAAATAAAACGAGACACTTTAGTGGCACTAAGTTGCTTGCATTTGAGAGATACTGTCATTTATCCGACTTTGAAAAAGTAGGTTATGAATTCTTCTGTTTTTTTTTTGTTTTTTTACCGCATAATTAACGTCTGTTGTGGCGTAGAGGTGACAGGCGACTATAAATGCGACAGGCTGTGGATTCGATTCTCACTCCAGGAAATGGATTTTTTCCTTTCCTGGGTTTGGTAACAAGGCAAAGCGCGGCGTTGAGTTTCACCACTTAGCACGTGGGAAACGGAGTGTCTTAACACTAGATTCTCTCTGCCTACTCTGCTACATGCGGGATACAGCGTGAAGCTATGTATATATGTATATACCGCATAATTTTTACTGGGTGAATAAATTTTGCTACCTCCTAAGGTGATTATATTACAATAGTTAAGATCTGACAAGTAGTTTTTGAGTTATTTAAAAAGTCACATTAATAATGTTACTGAAAGGCCTGTTGTGGCGCAGACGCACAAACGTGCGACTGTGAAAATAATATAATAATATAAATAATATTTAGTATTTACTCGCTCTGGTATCAAAGCAAAGCGCGGCGTTGAGTTCCGCCACTCGGCAAACAATGCCTCAATTCGGCGGAAGGTGGGGAATGGAAATGTTAATAGAGAACGGAATGTCTTAAAACTAGGTTCTATGGTTCCCTCTGCCTACCCTGCTATGTTTGGGATATGGCGTGAAGCTAAAAAAAGTGTTACTTTTCAGTAATTTTTGAGTTATTCGTAATCATTTTACACCTAGTACAGATATTGTATTTATAACTACCTTTTTTTCTCAACCAAGCACACAAAACGCTTAACACATACAAAGCTAAGCTAAGCCAAGAAAAATAAAATAATCACAACGAAAATTACCTGCAATCTGTAATGGAACTGGTAACAAGCTACCTCAAGTATCAAGATAAGGCAGGATGTCGGTGACAGAGTTAATTTGCAATTATAAATAGAAATACTCCTATTAATATGTTACTCCGCGGTAAAACGGTGGATGTGAATGCTAGGTTATCGATTACGAGGCGAATGAAAATGTTTAAATCCTTTTTTGCTTTTTTAAATGAGTTTGACAGGTATTTTTTTATAGGCAACACCTGATAGAGATGTGGGTAATAATTTAAATGAGGTCTTTTATAGATTAATGGTTGTTTCGTAATAATATATGTGGTGTGAGTGTTATTGCTTTAAGGGAAAATATGGAACAGATACGGAAAAAAACGTTTCGATTTTGCGTGGAAAGTGGAGAATGGTGTATCTTGATAATGTTCTTTCAATGTGCTGCTTGCCAAATACGAGCAAGAGAATTGAAATCAAGACATTGCACAATAAGTGACGGAACTCAACGCTGCGCTTACCAAAGCAGAGATGAGAAAATAATTACATACATACATAGCTTCACGCCGTATCCCGCATATAGCAGGGTAGGCAGAGGGAACCTAGTGTTAAGACACTCCGTTCCCCACTTTCCGATGAATTGAGGCATTGCTGAGTGGCGGAACTCAACGCCGCGTTTAGCCTTGTTACCAAACGCAGGAAATGTAACAAATAATTTCCTAAAGAAATAATTAAATTATGTTATCATTCCCCCAGATGAGGGACAAACCCACAACCACCGTGTTTACAGTAAGACACTGTTCGAGTGTAACATTGTTTTTGATATGTATCATCTATATAGTTTAATGGTACATAAATATTTATAGCAAGCGCCTTTGCCAACCAGGCAACGTCCCAAGAGGAATAGGTTATATATTACAGTATGACACTTGTCGCCAAAGTATGGGGAAATATACTAAAATTATAAACGTCTATGAGACTTCATATTAAAGCAAGTCGAAGTAAAAAGAAGAAAAATTAAAGCCTCCATAAAAATCACAAATTTTAAGTAATTGAGCAATTCAGAACCTCTTCTTTTTTTTAAGGTCGATATAAAAAAATACATTAACACTCAAGCAAAACCAGACTAAATAGTTAGTATTACATAAATAACAGTTACTCTTAATGTCAATCTCAATCTCCCTGTTGATTTACAACTAAAACAGTTTTTAACACGAGGCCGTGACCGCCATTCGATTCGTGCAAAGCGATGTCACGAACCGAGATTTATTTACATTTTAATTAAAAAGACGTTGAAATTTCAAAACAATTACTTAATTACCGTCTGTGAGTGCCGTTTCCTTTAATTATTAATTTAACTACTACTGTGTCGATTTTTTAATAACTATGGAGCAGCTTAACGCTTAGCAACGCATAGCAGGGTAGTAAGAATCTAATTTCAATAAGTGGCGGAACTCAACGCCGCGCTTTGTCTTATTAGATGCTATCACTCAGTGTTCGACTATAAGCAGTGTCTATCAGTTCATGTATTTCAAGAAAATCTACTAATTATTATTAGTATAGATTCCTTTCAAAAGTACCCAAATGGGTTAAAATGGACAAAACGCTAACATTGTTCTGAAAACAGAATTCTTCATATTTTCTTTAAATTATCTTTATCAAATGATTTTTTAGTTAAAATTCAGTATAATCGGTGAAATATTTAAACAAGCTTAAAAAAAAGATCATGACGTACTTAAATTACAATTATTTATTACTATCCACATAATATCTAACCACAAAATAATAATAAAAGCTTAGAAATAAATCGTAACGACAAGGAAAGTGAACCGCACCTGTAACTATGACCGGTCGCTACGTTTTTCGATGGGTCACTGAGACGACGAAAAACCGTTACAATTTATAATATGGAATTCTAACTTAGAAATTCGATAAATATTAATATATTTTTATGAAATATATATCTAGGTGGGTGTACTGACCTCATGACCTCATGGCACAGTACGTGTAATGCAAAGGTAAATTACAAGTTCAAATTGTTTTAGGGTTTAGCTAGTTATTATGCTACTTGGTAAAGACAAAAAAAGAGGAGATGACGTGAAAAAAAAATAAAAGAAAAGATCTATAGATCTGTTATAGTGTATACAAACTTTACTATCCAGAAGAATTTCCAAAAAAACGGGCTACCATACAAAATTTCGGTTTATCATAAAACTCGTGTACCATTTCCAAGTACGTATTTCTTTAAAACGTCAAAATGACAGCCATTTTTTTAACATGCGTTTAACATTTCGGAGGGACAGAACAATGCTGTATGAAGAACGCGTTGACCGAAGTTAAGATTGTACCTATAAAAAATATTTTTTATAACTACACAGTTGTACCGACATGATTGAGTAATATATATGAATTATTTACACTGTGATAATTTCCCGGTCGGCCTTTTTTGGCGTTTCGCGGCGGGTCCACGCTCTGTACAGATATACGACATTTACGAGGTATATTTAAAGCTCTCGTGGCGTAGTTTTTGCGTATTAAACTGCGCGACGGTTTTGGTTTCAAATTCCAATCGAGGGGATATTTTTGTATTACTGTACGTTTAACACTAACATATTATTCAAATCATTAAGTAACCGCTACCCAACAAGCACGCTGTACTCGAAATAAACACGCATGGGGTGACTGATTATAAAATGGAAGTCAAACACAAAAAAATATATATATAAAATAATATTTAATTATCAAATTATAATTTGGTTTACTAAAGTTAATATTTCGGATCTAAGAAGAAACGGCAAGAACCTTAGCTGTTCCAGTTACTAAAATCTCTATTAAGTACTAGAGATAACCGTCACTTCAACTTAAATATTCGTATGTTTATATATTTATATTAGGTAGCCAACGCCTAAGTGTTAACGCCTGTCGTAGCGCAACGGCACAAGCGTGCGACTGTAAACGTGACAAGTTGTGGGTTCGATTCTCACTCCAGGAAATAAAATTTTTCATTTCCTACATTTGGTAAAAAGGCAAAGCGCGCCGTTGAGTGCCGCCACTCAGCATGCAATGCCTCAATTCGGCGGAAAGTGGGGAACGGAGTGTCTTAACACTAGATTCCCTCTACCCACCCAGCTTTATGCGGGATACAGCGTGAAGCTATGTATGTATGTATGTATTTAAAACAATACAAATTTTGACCCATTTTTAGATTCAATATCGCGACCACCTTTTTCAAAACAGTAAATATTAACGAAGCGGCAATAACTTGCTGAATTCTCACTATTTCCACTGAAAAATGCAAGAAATGCGTGAAGGATAAAAAAATATGAATTATTTAAGGTGTGCTAATTTCCCGGTTAGCCATTTTAGGTGTTTCGCGGCGGGTCCACGTTCCGTTTGCGACGGACGATGTTTTACGAAATATGTACGAGTATGTAGTCGTACAATGTTGACGAAATTGCTTATTACCAATTCTATTTACTTTTAACTTTTTTTTTAACTTCACGCTGTATCCCGCATATAGCGGGGTAGGCAGAGGGAACCAGAGAATCTAGTGTTAAGACACTCCATTCTCTTTCAACATTTCCTTTCCCCACTTTACTTTTAATGTGTATAAAAAATATATAGCAGCCTACTTTTGAGATTTTATTACGTCATATAACTGTGGTTTACGCATATATAAATACGTGAAGCAAAAACTTTGGATCCCTTTTTACAAAAATTACGCGGACGGAGGAGCATGAAATTTGGCACACTTATGTTTTGTATAGAGAAGGAGTGCAGAATGATATCTTTTTAAAATAATGCATAAAAAATAAATATAATTTTTTTAGTAATTTAATAAAATAAATGTTACACACACTGCCATCCATGTTTATAAAGGATGTCCCAAAATTAACGCAAGATTTGACTTTGCCGCCATTTGCTATTATATTCATTATTCATTCGCTATTAAAAGACTAAAATGGCATTTTCTATTTAATTCAAATCTTGCGTTAATTTTGGGACACCTATATAAAGTGACATTACGTCACTACGCAATGCGTTATTAACGCATTTACAGGGGCACAGTATAAATAATAACTTCAAGTAATATATGAACCTAAAGCTTCATAACAATAAGTAATGTGAGGACATAATCTTTCTTTTCGAAGAAAGAGAGAAACTTAAAAGAGAAAGAAGGACAAAAAAAGATAGAAACTTAAATAGAATTTAACTTAGAAGAAAAAGAAAGACAGAAACTTAAATAGTCCCCTTAAAACATAAAAAATACAAAAAAATACAACAATGATTGTGATTCACACAATAATCTGAATTCCTGATAAGCAGGAAAGCACTAGCAGTAAATGGAGAACGGAGTGTCTTCTCTTCTATCTTGACACTAGATTCTCTATGCCAACCCTGCCATGGGAGAAAAGCCGTGGAGCTTTATATATATATACATATATATATATATATATAAAACAAGGATAATATTAATATTTAAATTTTAACAAAAAAGAAAACCAATTTCAAGTAAAATCCACTAAAAAGTATAATTATTACGAATAACTCAAAAACTACTCGTCCGATCTTAACTAAATTTAAATGGGACCACATCAGAACCACTAACTATCATATAAAAAAGAATCATCAAAATTGATTCACCAAGTAAAAATGTATTGTTAAAAAGTAACACAAAACAAACAGCGTAACACACCAATCAACTACCATTGCAGTCATAACTTTGCAAATACTAAATAGTTATTAGAAAATCGTGTCCATTTGCCAGTAAACAAAATATAGGGACATAAATACATACATATCAGGACTTCTGCTGTACACTTTATTACACAACGAGACAGCATATTGACCTACTCTGCTGTTTAATGATCTTTTATATTAGGCAATAAATTTAACATGTCACCGTTATTACTTTAAATGAGAAATAACAAGTGATATAATTTTTTCTTACGGGTTTTATAAGGAAAAAGTTTCTAGTGGTATATTACTCCGTTTTCCACCTTTCTCCACGTTTATTTGTAAACTGTATCAATATTAAATAATAATGAAGCTTCTTTATGCAGACAATTTGATTTACAATGATAGGTGTAATTATCTAATTTAATATTACATACATATATACATAGCTTCACGCTGTATCCCGCATATAGAAGGGTAGGCAGAGGGAACCTAGTGTTAAGACACTCCGTTCCCCACTTTCCGCCGAATTGAGACATTGCGTTGGCGGAACTCAACGCCGCGCTTTGCCTTTCTACTAAGCGCAATTTAATATCAAATAGATTAATTAAATAAAAGACTAAAAGGAAAGCTAATTTTCTCATTATTCTAGTCTCAATGGACATCAGGTTCATATTATGAAAATATTGTATAACCATCAGTTTCTGACATTTATACAAATTTTCAAACAAATCGGGTGGTATGAAGTGGGTCAAAAAAGGTTACAAGATCTTCTTACATCGATATGTACAGTTGATATAATGAATTGAAAATTGAGGCTCCTATAATAAAGTACTTGTTTTATATAGAATCAATTTTATACAAAAACAACCTATTTATAAGTAAAAAAAATCGTTTGAAAACACAAAATCAATACTTTCTTGTTCACTTTTCTTCCTAAACTTCGTATATTATAAGAACACTTACTGACTTACTTACTTTGGTGGTAGGAGGTTCGTCCTCCGTCTGGCTCGCGACCACTATCATGTCAAAGACGAACCGCCAAATATCTTATGATGTGTTCCGGTTCGATGGCATGTAAGCCAGGTTTTCCCCTTTCCCACCCATCCTTTCCCCAAAATGTGGTGGTTCCGATAGCGGACTACTACATTATCCTCCCTTTCCATCTGTATCCTCTA
>JAKGSA010000850.1:50673-74638 GCA_033558755.1 Philaethria dido | reverse complement strand
CCGAATTGGACAAATCTTTATTTTACGTGTTCGATATTGTCAGGAGAAGGTTTGTATCAAAAAAAAGTTTAAAAACCTCAGTTTCTGTCATTAAGGGAAAAAAATATGGCGATACAAATTTGGCCGGGTCAGTTAGCTTTAAGTATTAATGGCATGCCCTTTGATAACAGATTTAACTCTTTCAAAACACTAAACTTAAAATCTTTTTATATAATAATAGCAAAATAAAAATTAAAAAAAAAAACATTATTTTAAATTATTTTTTGAAAATTAGCAATAACATATGAATCACCTAAAACAATGTAATTTTTGATTTTTATCTTATCATAACGACTATTTTATCACACATACGAAGTTATTAGTCAAGCCTAAATAGTTAGCGGAATAATAAGTAGGTATTTTTGGCAAAAGACATTAGATTTTTTAATTTTTAAAAACTAGCAAACATATATTTAACTAGCTACATCCCGTGACATCGTTTGCGAGACTTTCAAAACCTAAGTTCTCGTTTTTTTTCCTTCACTTCGTTGGCATGTCGACAAATCTTTCCTTAGTTCAACAGTTAGTTTCTACTAAAGTTAAATATTTTAGATTTTGCGATTAGGGCTGTGCGTTCAACTCTGGGTCAGTCAGTCCGTCAATTCATATCGGTGCTATATATATAACTTCACGCTGTATCCTGCATATAGCGGGATAGGTAGAGGGAACCAGAGAACCTAGTGTAAAGACACTCCATTCTCTTTCAACATTTCCGTTCCCCACTTTATATATATAAAACCTTACAATTTTCTATACATAGCACAAGCATTGCGTATTAATTAAAACACACACAAAATACGTACATATATAGTTACGTTATATAAAAATTCTCAAAATACACCGAAGCGGGAATAAACTAGACATTAACATTTGAATCGGTGAGTGCAGAAACAACGTAGGTCCGGATTTTCAAATTTTGCAGGAGGGAGAAAAACAACACACATATTGCCTTTCTAAGCTAGTTTAAATCGATTACGAATTCTTGCATTTATCTGTACTCACCGATTCATTTATTTCGACCTCTTCAATACAACAAAAATAAAACAAAAAAATTAGTAGTAAACAATATACTTACCGCACAATCCGCAAAAGAAACCTAATTGCGTATAGTAATTGTAAACCCATTTAGTTTTTACTTTTACTCTGATCACCGCTCACAGACTATAATGAACTTTTTAAGCACGACTCGCAACAGATAACGTAAACTTACCTGAAAAAGAAGAAAAAATGACATTAATTAAAACGAAATGAGTTTCATTCGATTTATTAAATCGATTTTATTGTACACGATAAAAGACTTTAACATTACCAATTTATTTGACGTTTGTGGCTATTTAGTGAGGTTGTCTTATTTAAAATCTTAAATGAAACACGTACTGTTGAATTTTAATTAATTAACTTATCTTCTTTATAAATATATATCTATTATTATTGTATTAAGTTTTTACTATAGTTATATAAGTATAATAATTAAATATAACTTAATAATAAAATTTTACCGATTTCTCTTCAATATACTATATGTATGCAATCTGGTGGAAAGTGGGAATCGGAATTGTAGAAAGAGATTGGAGTGTCTTAACACTAGGTTCTCAGGTTCCCTCTGTCTACCCTGCTATATGCGGGATACAGCGTGAAGGTAAAAAGGAAAACAAAATACTATATGCATTTGTTTTTATATTTTTTGGACACACAAACACAGTTTGGTCGTATTTAGATGAGTAGAGGAATGCATTAGGTAACAGCTCATTCCAGCAAAACAGAGTAGACTGAGAGAATGGAGTGTCTAAACACTACATTCTCCACTTTCCGCTAAAATAAGTTATCTTCTATTATTAAAATTTTGAAATGTTGCGTATTGAGTGACGCAGCTCAACGTCGTACTCTGTCTTGCCAAAGCTGGGAAACGAAAACTAACATTAAAATGTTCATTCTTTTTAATGGGGATCGGACCCACCACTATAGTGTTTTCAATCTCACAATGACCCACTGCACTACAATAGCCTTAAGTACGTTAGATCTCACACCTAAACGCAGTCTTAAAACAAAAACTGTCATATTTATGTTCTTGCCAACCTTGAAAATATTGAAAATCTATATATAAATACGTGAAGGAAAAACTTTGGATCCCTTTTCACAAAAATTACGCGGACGGTGTATCATGAAACTTGGCACAGTTATAGTTTAAATAGAGAAGGACTGCAGAATGATATTTTTTTTAAAATAATGCATAAAAAGTATATTAAATTAACAAAATAAGTGTTATACACACTACCATGGTTTGACATCCAATAAGTGACATAGACATTGCTAAAGTCAATGCGTTATTAACGCGTCAACGAGGACACTAGTACATATAAAAGATAAAAAATATAAGTAATTTCTCCTATTTACTTTACACTCATCATACGAATTTCCATCCATGTACTTGTTATCCAAGTCAATTAAATCGTCTAACTATTTCGACACAGCATCAAAGGCAGATTGCCCAAGTCATTTGTTAGTACAGATGCCTTTTAACGTGGCATAGATTGCGCGTGGGCGTCAGGGTCACGCATATACAATACTAAGCAAACAATCAATGAATGACAAATTAATAAAGGTGTACCAGTTAAGAACAAGACACAATTAGCCTACGTGTGTTTTGTTACGATGAATCACATGTTATCGTTTAAGTACTTAGATACCTATATATGCTTACGCATGTATTTTTATCTTTAGTTAAATGAAAAATGATACCTGCCTACACTAAATGTTTGAGTCTAGACTGGTTTGAAGAAATATTAGATGTTTATAAATATCATAGTTATAACGCCTGTCGTGGCGCAGAGACATAAACGTGCAACTGTAAACGCGACAGGTTGTGGGTTCCATTCCCATTCCAGGAAATGGAATTTTTCATTTTCTGGGTTTGGTAATAAGGCATAGTGCGACGTTGAGTTCCGCCACTCAGCACGCAATGCCTCAATTCGGCGGAAAGTAGTTCCCTCTGCCTACCCTGCTATATGCGGGATACAGCGTGAAGCTATGTATGTAGTAATTATAATAGTAATAATAAGAACTTCTTATTGTTATCTTTTGTATATATATATTCTTATGAAAGGAAAAAAAACATAACAAGCAAAAAAACAAACGGATTATACGCACAAAAGGCGGCGTTATCACTAAAATTATCTTCTATTATTATTATTTATCTTTATCCTTTCAGTGCGTCATAAGAAAGAAGTGGAAAAAAGGTAGTGATTTGCATTAAGTGCTCTATTTTGTCCTCATTTTGAAGTCACCCTCAGTCACACAGTCTGACCAGGCAGAGAGAACTTAGGTTCTCTCTGCCTCAAAAAAAGTGTATTAGTGGCATTAGTGCCAAGACACTCTTTTTTTTGCTTCCCGCTCGAATTTATGATATTATTTGACAAATGACGGAACAATCAATCAATTTAAATGCAATCATTGTTCCGAGTGACAATCGAACTCATAACCGGCGAGTTTACTGTCAAATGCTGCCGCACTGCGCCACAATGGCTTCATCAAATAGATCATTCATCATAATATAGAGAAACGAAGATGTTTATGGTATAAACGCTATAGGAGTGATAATCAAATCAACATCGATTGCAGCAAGCACACAATTTTAATTAATATATCAGTCTAATTCAAGAAGTTATAATTCGAGCGAAAACAAAATATAGTAATATATCACCAATTTGTAACACTAAGTAATCTATCAGTTTGAAGTTTATCTAATCATAGGTAACAATTAAATACGCATCGTATCAGCAAAAATTTTCCATTAAAGATAGCTATTTTTTTGCAAAAATATATTAATCTTGTTGATTGTTATATTAATAATCTTTATTGTTTTTGTATATTTATTATTATCATTTCGTAGATTAATGTAGCATGTTTTTAATTTTAAAATTTATATCTATTTTTAATATTTTCAAAGTATTATTCACAATCTTAGAATAAGAAAAAAATATCTTTAGTAAACGTCTCCTCTCGTACGTTTTCATCCAGCTACATTGAAATTCTTGTACTTATTACAAATTATTTTTACTGTTAGTATCTCTGAAGAGAGATATTCGCGCATCGTTAGTTAAAAATATTAAATAATATAATCGATTACAGATATGAAGCCAACAGTAACGCAGTTAAGAAATATCTTCTGAAGCAAGGCATTCTATGTTTCAAGACGCAACTCCTAGCCAAAAATCAGGGGGATAGTTAGTTAGTAACTTAATTTTACGAGTTAAATCTAACGTTTACACGAAATGCAAGATTTAAAAATGCAAAACCCAAGAATACGTAAGCTGAAGTGTGAATTTATGAACGTGGTTAGCATAATAGTCGTTTACGCACACACGGCACTATGATGGATTCTCTGTTGCGTGGGCCAGGCGTCTGTCGGGTATGCTAATTCTGCAGCTCCAGGGAGGTTACATTATTACAAGCTTAAAACATTAGTTTGTACGTAATCGAGACACGCTAACTTTGTCAAATGTCGATATACGCTGGTGATGAATTTGGATTGTATTAAATTTATTTGTCAATTTCCTGTCGTCGTTGATAATCTTTAGTTATGTTGTATTCTATTCTACTGAGGATGTTTGTTAGTCTTTCAAGCAAAACTTACTGAATGTACATAAAGCTTCATAGTCATATAATTTGTAATTTGGTCATAATATAACGTGAAGTAAGTTTAATGTTGTAAATGCTGAAATTGGTGAAAATGAATTAACATTTCTTACTGTGTTACAAAAAACCACTAAACAGATCTACATGGAACTTTGCAATAATATAACTTATGTATCAAAATAATACATACGTTACAATTTATAATGGTGTTTAATTTGACCGTAATATAAGGATATGTATCTAGACTACGATAAATAAAAAAAACCCTTATAGAGCAGTTGAAATGTATTTGAAATTGTATGATGATTGCTTCTTCTTCACTTTATTAGATACCTACCTACCTAACTTCACGCTTTGCGGGGTGCACCCTAGCGGGGTAGTCAGAGAGAACGGAGAGCCAAACGCAAAACCAAGCAAAACAAAGTGAAGAAGTGACTGGACACTAAATTGTCTCTGCACACCCAGCTATGTGGAAAAAAGCGAAGCTAAAAAAATATACATACGTAAAAAGAACTGATTTCCTCTATTAAAATCGAATAAACACTAATTGTTACATATCAACATCCTATCACACCAAGCGAATGTTTTGTATACTTTAACTTATTGTCGTTGGAACAATCGTTCATTCCTCACTTTATTTACAAATGATACTTTGTAAAGGAGATATTATTAGTAAATAACCGTCAATAGACAAGAACAATGAAAGAAACGTGTTGATTTGCATTTCGAAATACGATGCTATGTTCCCAACAAACAATCCACTTGGCATTTCTCAATAAGGAGATACTTGAGAGCTTACAACATTGAAAAATGATGTACAATTTGTCTAGAAGCAAATTAGTATATGGTCTATGGTTTTTATTGTTTTAAAAAAATAAGATTTATATATTTTTTGTTTTTTTAAAGTGTTATGAGCAAAAAAATTTAATGGAAGCGTGATTTGAAACAATCTTGGAAAGTAAACTTTGACGGTATCCAGAGAAACGGGTTCGAGTCCTGCTACGTTCAACATTTTTATAACAATACTAATGTTAATGTTCGATCGTGATTTTTTCTTAATAAAAAATATATACACCTGTTTGAATTTTTTTAGCTACACGCTGTATCCCGCATGTAACAAGCAGGGGGAACCTAAGAATCTAGTGTTAAGACACTCCGTTCCCCACTTTCCGTCGAATTGAGGCAGAGGAGTGAATTTTTAAATTAGTTTTTTAGATATTCATCCATTTATTTATTTATTTTCTGTCTTATCGCGTTATTTTTCTCAGATAGTTATGGATTCGACCCAATAAAAGAAATATATTTATAGTATACTCATTTCACCGCTCTGATAGAGTGCAGCGCAGTGTTGGTTTCCGATATTTAGCACATGATGTCTCGATTTCAGGTGAAAATAGGTAACGGAGTGTTTTAACACTAAGTTATCTATAACTACCCTGCTATACATAAAAGATCTTTTTGTTCGCCATTTTTCAAGCATTTTAGTTATGACATATTACTGTCTAACTATACCGGGGAAATAACTCTAACTGATTTGAATTCGTAATCATAGCGTGCACGTCAAACATACACGAATTGCGTCATAATGACGTATCGGTGGCAGTGGTCAGGTATAAACCCTTAACTTCAAAGCTGCACCAAAATAGTTAAAATAACCACATCATTATATTAATACGTGAAGAAAAAGCTTTGGATTCCTTTTTATGAAAATTATGGAGCAGTGTTTGTTGTTTGTTCATTTTAAGTACATTTAACCAGTTTTAAAAAATTGAAGAAGTTTCCAATTGATTTTTTTATCTTCCTGCTAATTAATTATTCCTGCGATCTGCCCATTCTGGGCATTTAGCTGATGGTTATGAATTTCGTGACCATGTCGTACGTGGCATACACCCAGCGGCATATCCATATAATATGCAGGAGAATTTTTAAAATAAAATCCTGATTTATGATAATAAATCTTCTCTTAATGAGTTTGAAGACGCAAGAGGAGAAAATTGAGAATTTGAACCTGCATTTTCTTTTATGTACTTTATGTGAGTCACCACATAATTTTTTACTGGCTGTACCAATTTCGATGACTGTTTTTTTATACGATAGCTGGTGTTTCTAATGTGGTCTATTTTAAATTATATTAAAATCCAACGGATAGTTTTGAAGTTATTCGTAATAATTTTACTTTTTAATGATTTTTTTTTTAAAGTTGTTTTTTTTTTTTGATAAAATTCCTAAATAATTCATTTGACATACTAAACCATAATGAGACATGTTGACACGTTGCTAGGCAACGTATGTTCTACACGTCAATGGTGTTACAAGTATAGTTACCAATCATATAGACTTAAGAATTTCATCAGGTATTAATACTTCTTAGTGCAAGTTTCTAATTTAGGTGACTTTCAAAACAAATAGCTACCTGTATGCAAATATAAATGTAGGTAGAGATTATCTTATTGAATATTCCAAGCAGTAAAAGCTTAGTCACATTATGTTGACGTCTCAAAAAGGACTCATTCATTTTGTTGTAGGATTTGTCAAGGCCACAAATAATATTTGTGAATTGAAAACAAACTATCTCTCTATATATATGTAAATAAAAGGCTTGTTTCGTTAGTTTATATATACTTATGTCCACTTGACGCGTTAACAACGCGTTACCTTTAGCAATGTATACGCCACTTTATATAAACATGGATGTCAAACCATGGTAGTGTGTGTAACATTTATTTTATTAATTTAATATATTTTTTGTGCATTATTTAAAAAGAATCTTAGCATTCTGCACTCCTTCTCTATATAAACTATAATTGTGCCAAATTTCATGCTCTTCCGTCCGCGTAATTTTTGTAAAAAGGGGTACATAGTTTTTGCTTCACGTATTTACTCGTATATTTAGATATTTTGATTTTATAGTATCGAGATCTACACTTTTAAGGAATACAAAATAAATAAACTCTATCATTAACGAATACTTAAGACGATTCAAAGTACAGCGTAATTCTCTCTCTCCTTTGCAAAATGTAGGAAGTACGTGAAAAAAATATAACCTTATATTGTGTATAATAAAGAAAATACGTTTTTTTCAGGATTTCATCATACACATCTGATTATCATCACGTTTCAGTTTTCTTTTCCGTTAGAACTAGTCAAGCAATATCTCTAATATTTTAAAAATATAAACATAAATTAACTTTGTAAATAGCACATTTCAAACATTGTTAGTTCAACTAAGCTACACAACAAAATAACACTCAATAGATGCCACTGGCACAATCCAAATTGCCATACGATAAACAACCAGCAATTTTATACCGGCGTACAACGTAAAACTGAAATTCTAATTTTCCGATAGTTCCTTATAAATGCCCATCACGGGGTGGGCTACGATCCATCACAGCGAAACCTAGGATTACGTATCCTAAGCCTTAGGCATTCTAAAACTACGCCAGCAAATTAAACTTAATTAAACATTCTGATGACTTTGAAGAAGCGAGCGGCGCCCAGTAGACGCGTTCGCAACAATAATTATATATAATTTGTTGTTATTGCGTAAGTAGCGGCTAAATGCACTGTAGGTATTAGAAAATGCTTAGATTCGTTTTTCAGATATGTCTGAATTTTACTTGGATTTGCTTGAGGTAAAGGATCCTTAAGTAATAATGTATCTGCATACATACATACATACATAGCTTCACGCTGTATCCCGCATATAGGGTAGACAGAGGGAACCGGAAAACCTAGTGTTAAGACACTCCGTTCCCCACTTTCCACCGAATTGAAGCATTGCGTGCTGATGCGTGGCGCAAAAGCACAAGTGTGCGACTGTAAAGGCGACAGGTTGTGAGTTCGATTCCCACTCCAGCCAATGTAATTTTTCATTTCCTGGGTTTGGTAACAAGGCAATGCGCGGCGTTTAGGTCCACCACTTAGCGGTGGAGAGTGGGGAACGGAGTGTCTTAACTCTAGGTTCCCTCTGTCTACCCTGCTATATGTGGGATACAGCGTGAAGCTGTGTATGTATTTTATTAATTATTATTAAATAAACTTATCATAAAATGAACTCAATTGAGCTTCTATTTTTGCTATCAAACAAAATCGAATTGGCAACAATGTAGTATATTTTGCGTACACTTTACAAAAACAAAAGAGTATAATCAGCTATTTAGTTATTTATTTCGCTATTCTGATCTAAAAAGTTATGGTTACGATAAGTTGTAATTACAAAATTACCATTTACGATCAACTTTTATATCTTTTCTATATTAAAGAGGGTCCTTTAAGCGGCTACCGACACTGGTCACTAGTTTAAGATAACATAAGTAGAGTATCATTAATGAATAACGTGTTCTACCCTTCAGGATGCGGGTTAGGCGTAGATAAGGATTATAGTGATGATTATGATCGATATACGATTGATAAGAGATTTCTCTAGCTGCACTATATTAAAAAGTTACAGTTAATTATAATATATATATATATATATATATATATATATATAAATGAAACATTGTGTAGCAATAGGACAGCGTCTGTTTCCACCTAACGTGTCCCACTCAGGGGACTAATCAAGCTTATTTCGATAATTATCGTGTCCACACTCAGGTAACACGAATTTCAGCGTTAAGTACCTTTTGAAGTAGTGACCACTTGAATTCGATCGGAAAACAGAGAACGGAATTTCTTAATACTGGCATCTTTCTGCCCGCTTATACAGTCTTTATACAGTTTTTAAGCTATAAGCTAAAACTATTGATTCGACCTTAAGTAATTGGTTATCAGAACTTACATGCCTATATACTAAGATTTCATTAACCATACTAAGTAACCTTTCCGTCTGCCATAGATTAGTTTAAAACAAAATGGAAATCATGACATTTTTGTTACATTTTAATTAGAAACTTGTTATCTCCCATCACAGATGTAAAGATCATGAATATGTATGCGTATAAACGCATCGTGACTCATAAAACATTTGCCTGATAACACCAGTAAATAATAGTTGTTAACGACTACAGCCCATTGAGCTGATAACTCTGTTTACACACTGTGTCTGTTTGCTGCGAGGGTGGAACCAAAAATAGAATGACTGCTGCTAGTAGACTGCTGTGAAAATTCTAATCATTATATTAAATAATCGATACTTGTGGATATTTAGAATTGTTTTTTGTAATTTATTAAAGATTTTTTTGTTTTTTTTTTTAACTTCACGCTGTATCCCGCATATAGCAGGGTAGGCAGAAGGAACCTGAGAACCTAGTGTTAAGACACTCCGTTCTCTTTCAACAATTCCGTTCACCACTTTCCGCCAGATTGAGGCATTGCGTGCTGAGTGGCAGAACTCAACGCCGCGCTTTGCCTTGTTACCAAACCCAGAAAATGTAAATACTTCATTTCCTGGAGTGGGAATCGAACCCACAACCTGTCGCGTTTGCAGTCGCACGCTTGCGCCTCTGCGCCACGACAGGGGTTAAAATTTTGTTATTTCAAATATGTTCTGATATATGCGGAAGAGTTAAAATCAATTATTGTAATCACTGTTCTTCATTTAAAAGCCTCTCCATACAAATCTTTTTAGTTATCAAGTATGTCGGAACTCAACTTGACATTTTGTTTAATTAAAGTATCACCTTTCGTATAATTATTAAACCCATAGGATTAGTACTCCAAATACATTCTTTTACGCATCAAAGTAAAAATTTGGTAAAATAATAATTGTAAATAATACAATTATTTTTTTAATAGTAACTTAAATAATAAGAGTACCTTAATTTAAATAAAAAAGTAATTAAATAATTATTTATAGAAAACTTTAGATATTACTTTTTTATAGCTTTACCCGGATATAGCAGAGAAGGCATAGGGAACCTGAGAACCTAGTGTAAAGACACTCCGTTTCCCATTTTCCGCCGAATTAAGGCATGGCGTGGTGAGTGGTAGAACTCAACACCGCGCTTTGCCTTGTTACCAAACCCAGGATGTGAAAATATTAAATATTATTTCACTTCCTGGAGTGGGAATCGAACCCACAACCTGTCGCGTTTACAGTCGCACGCTACCTCTGCGCCACGACAGGCGTTTAGAAATTACTCCAATTCTTTTAAAGTTAGATTTAAATAAAAACCGATATTAAATATTAACAAAATTAACTTCCATCCAATATACCATAAATCCCCAATTCACATTACCCAAATATAGATATTCTCAGAATTTTTAGGGCGCATTTCTTTATACCATCAAACACCAGAGAACATAGCATTATTTTCAAATGTAAAACCGAAATTAATCTGACAGGTGCACTCATGGGAACGGGTTCCATGATCTTACGTGACATCGCAGACATAGCGGCTCGTATCGTTCATTACGCATATATGATCACTGTTAAACAGCTTATTAGACGCGTCAAAAGTATGAACATTTTTTGATGTTAGATTTAGTATAAATATAGAAAGTGGTGAACGGAAATGTTAAAAAGAGAATACTGTCTTAATACTAGGTTTTCTGGTTAAAAAATAGCTAGCTTAGGTTCCATTTTCTCGCTCTGGTAACAAGGCAAAGCGCGGCGTTGAGTTCCGCCACTCAGCACGCAATGCCCCAATTTGGTGGAAAGTGGGGACCGGAAGTCTTAAGAGAATGGTGTGTCTAACACTAGGTTCTCTAATTCCATTTGCCTACTCTGTTATGTGCGGGATACTCTGTTATGTCCGCCACTCAGCACGCAATGCCCTTATTCGGCGGAAAGTGGGGACCGGAAGTTTTAAGAGAGTATCTTAACACTAGATTCCATTTGCCTACCCTGTTATGTGCGGGATATAACGTGAAGTTTAAAAAACAAAAAAATGTGTATTATTTTATGTTTACACTTGTTTCCGCATAGCAACTTTCTATTCTCTGCCTAAATCTAGTGTCTAGACTCTCTGGTCTCCACTTTCAGGCCGAATTCAGGCTACTGCGTGTTAATGCTTACATGAAATATAAATATTTTATTCAGTGTTCTAATTTACTTTTCTTCAAAAATAGGAGGTTCTCATTCGACTGTATATTTTTGTGTGTTACCTCATAACTTCTAACTGACTCAACCAATTTGGATGATTCTCTTTTATTTCATAGCTAGCGCTTCTAATGTAGACTACATTTAAATAATTAAGATCTGACAAGCAGTTTTTTAGTTATTCGTAATAATGTTACAATTTAGTGCAGTTTATTTGAAATCGATTTTGCTTTTTTAAATCCTAATTATATTTCCACAGCTAATGTAAACAAATTTACTATAAACGTAAAATGATGAGATTATTTATATTGATTTAAACTTTTCGATGCACCGATACTATTACGTCATCGCAATGCGGTTAGCATATCAACTTATCTTAAGGACATCAAAAGGTCAAATACCTTATTGCTACGTACAAAGGGCGAAACAGGTACACAGAATATTGAATTATTTGGTTTCAAGCTGAATCCTATTGTGGTGTTACCCATTTTTTTGTTTTTGTCTTGTATAGTAAATGTGGTATTGCCTAGATTATCTAAATAATTCGTATAATGTCTAGACCAGTGATTCTCAACCACTGTGCCTCAAAATTTTACATATATATGATAATATTAATATTATTAAATTATATAGTGTGTTGTAGTAAGTAAATAAGTTTTATCTTTTTCATTGCGTGCCGCCAAAATTTTAAATCGTTAAATATGTGCCGCAACAAGAAAAGGTTGAGAATTGAATGAGTTTAATATAATGTCAAATTGAATGCATAAAACATAAATATAGCTTTATTTTTTAATGGTTTTATGAGATCTTTCAATAGTTTTACAATTTAATTTATGAGATTTGATTAATATTTGTTTTTCCCGACTATGATCCCAATAATTCGTTTTTGGCAAGATATTTTAGTTTTCTTATCTGGCAACGTATATAGGAGACAGGCAGAACCTAACGATTCATCATTCCGTTCTCCACTATCCGGCTTAAAGTCTTATTGTCTATTCCAATCATAAACCTCATCTCAAACGTGAAAACGATAATATTTTTAAATATAAACATTGAATATAAGAACTAACAATCATCATATACATCCAGATACTTCAAAACTGTACCACAACAGCAAAAAGTCAACACATATTCAAACTATAAGCACAAAATAACTGAAAACGTGACGAGTCGAGACGTCGAACGAACAAGTTCACTAACTTAACTAACTATTTTCAACCTTATCAAGAAAGGAAACTGAGGTTATCTTGTTAACTCTAAATGAGAACTATTTATAATAATGCGGAAACATCACAACTTTAAATGGCGGTGTTCGGGCAATTATCTTGACAAATGCTCCGCTAACGAAGCCGGTCGACGTGTTCCATATTTGACGCAAGGTGATGCCAATGGGGAACTAATGATGGACACAATGGGCCAAGATCATTTCCAAGTATATACATTTTATTTTAGCTTCACGCTGTTTCCCGCACATAGCAGGTTATGCAGAAGGAGCCTGAGAACCTAGTGTTAAGACACTCCGTTCTCTTAATACTTCCGATTATATTCATAGAGCTTTATAAGACAATTAGTTTAGTGATTTAACCCTCTGTTCTCTATCTGCCACAAAATTGAGGAGAAAATATGTCACTCTTTCAATTGACAAATATTTCGTTAATGATGCTGATGTTAAATATTTGGTACTGTTAGACAGCGTACAGCCAATACTACTGAATGAAATAAACCGAATTATGGCAAGTAGGTTCCTTGGGGAGTATAGAGGAGCACTAAGAGAGAGTGCGTAAAAATGTTAATTATGAAATTTCTACAAAAGACGAAATATATGGTACAATAAGTTTTATAATTACCACGCCTGTCGTGGCGCAGAGGCACAAGCGTGCCACTGTAAACGCGACAGGTTGTGAGTTCGATTCCCACTCCAGGAAATGTAATTTTTCATTTCCTGGATTTGGTAACAAGGCAAAGCGCGGCGTTGAGTACCGCCACTCAGCACGTAATGCCTCAATTCAGCGGAAAGTGCGGAACGGAGTGTGTTAACACTAGGTTCTCAGGTTCCCTCTGCCTACCCAGCTATAGGGATACGTCATATAGCAAGAAAATGCGGGATACAGCGTGAAGCTAAGTAAGTAAGTAATTAACACAAACGAAATAACGGGCGATAACACATTTAAACATATGACCTGAGTAACGTCATCATACCTTGAATTTATCATCAAATAGGCTAATCAAACAGTAATTTTATTATCTCTGGTGAAAGTTAGATTATTGAGTAAATATTCTATCATTATTCAAGGCGACACCTTATTTTTTGTATATAATTTTGGTTATCGTACATTTTATTACGTCCAAATTAATTTTCCAACACGAAACCGCAGCTGGACACGTTTATTACATTTTAATTGCCTAGTTCCGTCTCCATACATGTTATTTTGACTTTAGGCTGTTCGTGTAGTAATTGAGGTGTGATAGTTTTCAATCTTTTGGACACACTGTGTACGCGAAAGTGGAAAAATCGGGAAACGATCGGTGCATTATACGCTTTGATAATATATAATATTATAATACAGTCCAGTGCGAGTCGTATTTGCTCACTGCGGGTTCGACAGCAATTTTATATTCATTCCTTTACTTATTTACCTCAAAATTAGTTCTTTATTAACGTATTAAAGGAGAGAATGTAGCAAATTTACGGTATCCGGTACGGTAAAGTATCTATTATATGAATGAATATAATCTATATTGATTTTTAACTCAACACGCACTCGAAAGTAGAAAACATACTGTCTTTCAGTGGCGAGGCGTCCATATAACACTGTTCCCACCGGCTACATTTTTACACTATCACTCTATAGAAAACACACCGTGAACATATTATGAAGAAGGTATATAAAATATTTTCGTTACGACGCGACGTTTAAGTGATAGCTACACATTTGCGGTTAACGCGTAAGCATAGAGCTCCAAGCATTTAATATTGACACACATTTCAACATGTACACTCAAAACTCAAGTGTAACTGGTTATTATTGTTATTTATTATGCCCCTTTGACCCCAAGTTTAAGCACGATTAAAATAGTCATAAATTATTAGAGTTATAAACGTATTGATATTTCAAAGAGATTTTGTTATTGATTAAATTTTAATTGCTTCTTAAGTGATAATCAAATAAAGGTCCATATAGTTGGAATTAACTTGACTGTTGAAGTGGAGGTTCAAATTCAAGTTTGGGCAAAAATTTTATAAGACATGTACGTATTCTTTATTGGGTTAGATAATGTGATTATTTATCATTAAGTTAACCCTATATATACTAAAAATACATGGAAAAGATGGCTACAGAGCCATAAGACCTTTTGTACATTTTTATGTGGCCAGTTTTTTTTTAATTGAATATGGGCAAATAAAGTAGTTACTTAATAAAATAAAGAAAATAAAATAAAAAAAATACAATAAAGTTAAGTTAATTATTAATAATTCTCAATTTGTCACATTCACCGTAACATATACGCCAATATTTCACACTAATACTGTAGCGTCATAAATCTACTGAGTAAACAAAAAGGATTTATTACTAACTAAATAGTAAATATTTAGAGCGCAACGTCAACCAGGTCGAATGGTAAAACTCGAATAACAAATATCGATTTTTTTGCACAATTTCGATATCTTTCGCTTTTTTGTGGAATAAATAGAGAAAATCTACTGTAACCAATACATTTTTAAATATTTCAGTAATTTTTGCGTTATTATTTTTTTTAGCTTCACGTTTTATCTAGCATATAGCAGGGTAGGTAGGGAGCTACAGAATCTAGTGTTAAGACACTCCGTTCTCTTTTAATATTACCGTTCCCCACTTTCTGCCGAATTGAAGTGGTGCAACCCAACGCCGCACTTTGCCTTATCAGAGCGAAAATGAAAATACTAAATATTATTTAATATTTTCATTTCCTGGAGTAGGAATCGAATCCACAAACTCACATTTACAGCAGCACGCTTGTGCCTCTACACGATAGGCCTCTTTAGTGATATTGTTCTCCGAAAAACACACTTTTTAATGCATTTAGCAAAGAATTCTTATATTAAAATCATAATAAAAATCATAACCCGTAAAGAATCGAACTAAAAACTGCATATACACTCAAAAACCTCCTCACTGCGCCACAATAGCGTTAAAACGAATAAACAGAACTATAATACAGATTACATTTGAACCGTAGATGAGATGAGTTACGCTGGCAACTTTTTTAAAACATCCAGGGCTCAAATAAGCTTGGTCTGGTCTGGTCGTATAAAAAGGAGTGCGTGAGGAATGCGTCGTCGCGATGACCAGGTGCAACGGCCTCTGGTGTCCCCGCTGCCACTTTTCTATTCTGTCCTCCTAATATTTGTTGTTTTACAATTAATATTGTAATTGTTTATTTTATATATAAAATTATATAATTTTATTGAAATATAAATAATAACGTCTGTCGCGGCGCAGAGGCACAAGCGTGCGACTGTAAACGCGGCAGGTTGTGGGTTCGATTCCCACTCCAGGAAATGTAAAATTTAGTATTTTCATTTCTTGGGTTTGGTAACAAGGCAAAGCGCGGCGTTGAGTTCCACCACTCAACACGCAATGCCTCAATTTGGCGGAAAGTGGGGAACGGAAATATTGAAAGAGAATGGATTGTCTTAATACTAGGTTCTCTGGTTCCCTCTCTGCCTACCTCGCTATATGCGGGATACAGCGTGAAGTTAAAAAAAACCTACTAATAATTTTTAAAATACTATTATTAACTCCATCTATCTACATATCAATTGAATCGAATCAAAATGTAAGGTAATCTGGTAACGGTATGTTGAGTCACTTGCCGTCCGATTTATTTCAAAATAGGCACACGTGTCCGGATGCGATCACAATACAATGATGTCCTACGGGGCCATGTGCCTTGATGTCCTTGCCAGAATAACTAGCGTAACGAGAAAATATTTTAGAGGTGTTTTTTAATTTAAAGTTTAGCTTTTTAGGAAAGTATTTTTCCTAAAGCTAAATAAATTCGGTCTCCATTTTAATCCCATTCAATTTTGCTGTAACCATTGGACTTGCATTTAAAAGATCCAAGTATCACTTAAGTCATATATAAATAATATTATTTTGACAACTCGACGGATTTATTTTCAATATTTACTCTATGCAGAATACGCTCAAAGATAAAAAAATATTAAATACATATCATTTTACGTCTGCGATTTACACTTGAGTAAAAAATTACAAAGAACTTTTTTGAACAAAACCCTTTCTTCATATAATTATAATATATTTATACTACTCAGTAAAACCAGTATTATATTTTTATTTTTCTTGGCCAGCTTCACGCTGTATCCCGCACATAGCAGGGTACGCAGAGGGAACCTGAGAACCTAGCGTTAAGACGCTCCATTCTCTTTTAACATTTCCGTTCCCCGCTTTCCGATGATTTGAGGCATTGCGTGCTGCATGCTGGCGGATCTCAACGCCGCGCTTTACATCGTCGCCAGAGCGAGGAAAAGAAAATACTAAATATAATTCTTTTTTTTTAACTTCACGCTGTATCCCGCATATAGCGGGGTACAGCGGGGTAGACAGAGGGAACCAGAGAACCTAGTGTTAAGACACTCCATTCTCTTTCAACATTTCCGTTCCCCACTTTCCGGGAAATTGGGTTGAATATTATTCAATATTTCAATTTCTTGGAGCGGGAATTGAACCCACAACCTGTGTCGTTTACAGTTGCACGCTTGTGCCTCGACTGGCCATTATATTTATTCTACCACAAAATTATATTTAATTAGTACAAATTACTGCAAGACGAGACTGTTCGTGCAATTAGGTAATACATATTGTTTGTCTTTGCTGGAAATAATAATAATAGGTTTATGCTCACTGTAGTCAGTCACCTTGAAAACTATGAGTCATATACTGAAATAAAATCTTTCATATGTTGACTTATTAACTAAATTACACAATTGAAGTCATAGTTATAATGTTTAAATTGATATAATTATGTTTTACTAGGCGATTAATTATTAATTTTAAGTGAAACAACTTTAACCGGATTAATTGCGTATATATATATATATATTTTTACTTCACGCTGTATCCAGCGTATAGCAGGGTAGAGGGAAACCAGAGAACCTAGTTTTAAGACACTCCGTTCCCCACTTTCCGTCGAATTCAGGCATTGCGTGCTGAGTGGCGGAACTCAACGCCGTTTGCCTTGGAACCAAACCCAGCAAATGAAAATACTAAACTTTAACATTTCCTGGAGTGGCAATCGAACCCACAACCTGTCGCGTTTACAGTTACTCGCTTGCTTTTTATACGCTAAAATATACTCGATTAATCCAATTAATATGTTTCAAAAAACAATAAAATACGCGTGCACTTCGGATCCAGACAGTGCAAGTATGCAACCAAATTAGACGAAAAATATATTTTTACACACTGACAGATACAGGTTAAGCTGTAAAGCATGTTAAAATTGTGACCAGCATATTAGGACAGCGTCTGAAAGTAAACGCGTTTGGTTGTAGGTTCGATTCCTGATAGGGGAATAATATTATTAAAATTATTTTTCTTTGTTAAAACAAAATACAGCGTTGAGTTTCGCCGTATGACATGTAATATTTGGGTAGAGAGTGGTAAACAGATTGTTTTGACATTGCGTTCGCTCTGAATCCTTTCTATGTGGGATAAAGCGTGAAATAGCTTTTTATTAGATACAGGTCAAGCTAATAATAGCGTGTTGAATGATCATCCATCGTCACAGTCACTGTTAAATTGTCCTGGATCAGTTTTTAAGAATAAGAACATAACTAACTCAACGCAATAGTGGATTCAATTCCAGGGGCATTCTGGGTTAGGATAATAATAATAATAATAATAATAATACTTTATTGCACATACAATTTTACAATACTCATAATAACAATACATAAAACATGATAAAAACGTTATGTGCAATGGCGGCCTTATCACTATAAGTGATTTCTTACAGGCAACCATTAAAAATATAAAACTATGGATCAGAAACAGCAGTAGGGCGCAAAAAGTATTAATTTTACATAGATATATAAATATATATATATATATATATATATATACATATATACATACATACATACATACATACATACATACATGCATACATCCATACATACAAAATAAGTAAATGGTATACACATATAGTACAAATATAGAAATACATGTATAAATACAGTAAGCACATTATATATTCTGTTTTAAATAGTAGTTTTTCAGTTTACGTTTAAAAATTTCAAGTGATTGAGATTGCCTGATCTCAACTGGCAGCGCATTCCAAAGCTTAACTGCTTTAACAGTGTTGTTAGTTAAGTTATGCTTTTTGCTTAGATAAAAAAGCGCGGCGTTCGGTTCCACCACCCCATATACTGGCTTTAAAACGTCCAGTATGTTTGTAATATTTCGCAAAATTGTTAGATGAAAAAAGAGAAAAAAAATAGCCTGCGGTTTTACATTATTTATATAGCGCATAGTCGAGACTCGGCCTCAAGTCTCAACGTAATGCCTAATGTGTAACCCGATAGTGTTGTGCGGTTTTCGGCGTTTATCTAAGTAGGTTGTTAAATAAACAGTTTAGTCACTTTAGGACTTTGTTTGAACAAGCAAATGTAAATAAATATTATGATTGTTTGAAATTTACAATTGCTATTGTGTTTGTAATTGTTTGGGAATTTAAATTATTTTTTTTTATTGTAAACTTTAATTTATTCAAATAATAATACTAGAATAATAACGGAATTGTTGTAAGAGAACGGAGTGTCTTAACACTAGATTCTCAGATTCCCTCTGCTTACTCTGCTATATGCGGGATACATCGTGAAGCTAAAATTAGCTTTATGAAAAAGTAATTGTATCACGTGACGTTGATTGCGCGAAGTAAGAATTAGCCAGCCATAAAAAATTAATTTCGAGAAATCCTGTCTTAGTGCTCCCTTACGTTCCCCAAGGAGTCTTTGCGCCAAATTTCTATGGCCAGTTTCCCCTGTGAGTTGCTTGTTAGTAACTCATTGACGCAAGCGTTTTATACATATGTATATGTAGATATTTATACCTTATATATTCTACTAATATAATAAAACCTGTTGTGGCGTGTAAACGCGACAGGTTGTGGGTTCGATTCCCACTCCAGGAAATTTAAAATTTAGCATTTTCATTTCTTGGGTTTGGTAACAAGGCAAAGCGCGGCATTGAGTTCCGACACTTAGCACGCAATGCATCAATCCGACGGCAAGTGGGGAACGGGAATGTTAAAAGAGAACGGAGTGTCTTAACACTAGGTTCTCTGGTTCCCTCTGTCTACCCTGCTGGTTGTGTATGCAGGTTACAGCGTGAAGCTAAAAAAAAAATCTAACTGTTTTATAACTGAATATGCATTATCAAAAGTACTCAACCGTTAAATCAAACTATTAAGCTATTTTATTCTTAAAATAAAAATAAATAATCAAATATTTGTGTATTCTAAAGAAAAATAACGACTTTTTTGGATTACTAACAAAAAATAACACAATACAGTGCCTGGTTGGTGCCACGGCCATATTTAGTTTTAACTATCGGCCTCTAGTAGTTCAAGAGTGGCAAGGCCTGTCGTGGCGCAGAGGGACAAACGTGCGACTGTACACGCGACAGGTCGTGGGTTCGATTCCGACTCGAGAAAATGATAATATTAAATATATAATTAATATTTAGTATTTTCATTTTCTCGCTCTGGTAATAAGGCAAAACGCGGCATTGAGTTCCACCACTCAGCACACAACGCCTCAATTCGACGGAAAGTAGGGTACGGAAATGTTATGATTACAATAACGGATGTTATTATGATAACGAAGTGTCTTAACACTAGGTTCTGAAGTTCCTTCTGC
The DNA here is from genome assembly GCA_033558755.1 of Philaethria dido. NCBI lineage: Eukaryota > Metazoa > Arthropoda > Insecta > Lepidoptera > Nymphalidae > Philaethria > Philaethria dido. The sequence goes on along the minus strand of JAKGSA010000850.1, from coordinate 54,056 downwards.
CTACCCTGCGATGTGCGGGATACAGCGTGAAGCTAAAAAAAAACAATGTAGTTCAAGGGCTACTAAGACGGGGCACGCTGAGTGACAGATTACTGAATTTGTATACATTTTAACTCATTTCGAGATAACCGACACTTTGACAGGTAGCTGTGAGAAAGGTGCTTGTTTTTTTTTTGTTTTTTTCTACTGTAATTTCGAATAATATTATATAGTGTATTTTGTGGTTTCGAATAACTTATTTATGCATAGATGAACGATCGCAGGAAGCTGATTCAAACACAACAATAATGTATTACTTAAATAATTTTAATTATTTACATGTATGCCTATTGCCTATACAAATGGGGAGAACAGTCTAGTTCTAGTGTCTAGGTTAGTGAACCTAAGTAACCACGTAGTAACGTAGTCTTATAAAAAGAGCTATTATAAGTTATTCTAAATGGAAAATATATTAAGAATCAGTCACAAATGATGATTGAATGATTAGTTCAAATCCTATACATCACAATTTTTCACATTACACAGATTAAATATATACTTATAGATAGACATAAAATAGAAAAAATACCATAAAATAGGTTACATATATTTACAAATTAAAAAAACAAAACAATTTTCATTATTTATCACGTATCATTATCATTATAATAACTTATTCGTTTTACGACAAAACTTTAACACGGTTGTTACTCGTATAACCTTAGGTACTTTATTTTATATCTCTTACTTTTATACTGTCACTTATTTGTTTACTTTCGTGATAACAGAATTGGGTTATTGATAAACTTGTCAATAATATCGAAATACAAATAGTAAATAAATCAAATTGTCAATATAAGAAAAATGTAGACAATGTCCCATATACCAGTATTGAGTCATTTTATTAATACTGTCGTTTTGTTAAAGAAATCTCTATGAATGAAAAAAAATAGTATCTTTTGTATAAGCTATATCTATATATTAATACGTAAAGCAAAAACTTTGTACGACTTTTTATGAAAATTACGCGGACGGAGGAGTATGAAACTTGGGACACATAAAGTTTATATAGCGAAGAACCTTCAGAACCATAATATATTTTTAAAATAATGGATTAAAAGATATATTAAATTATTAAAATAAATGTTACCGTAGTTTGACATCCATGTTTATGTAGTAAAATATACGTTGCTAGGCAACGTGTTCTTAACGCGTCAACGGAAACTCTAGTTACTGTAAAGTTTCATTCAGTTTTTTTTGCGTGTAAAACAAACATCCATCCGCCTTCAAAAAAATTCGCATTTATAATATTATGTAGCACAATTATAATTAAAAGAGTGTTAGGAACTGAGTGTTTTCACACTATGGTTTCTTAACTTATCTTCTGTCAAAGACACGTGAAGCTAAGAAGGCATTATAAAGAATAATAAGTGTAGAATTCTGCCACTCAAAATTGGACGAAAAGGGGAGAACGTAGTGTCTTGACACTATGACTTAGATCTCAAAAACAACAGTAGTTCAATTAAAATTTGTAACGATGAACTTGTTTAATTTAAAAGGTTAAATATACGTATAAATTCCGACCAGATATGTGTTTTACTTAATATTGTTATAACAGGTGTAAAATTTGTATGTAAACATACTAGTGTTTGTATCGAAATTATCAGTTCGTGTGGATTTTGTGACGACTTACTTTTTAAAGTCATTCATATTCATATTTTTTGTAGTTTAACTTTTATATTTAATTACTTATATATTAATATTGAACGTGCAATTGACAATTAACTACTATAGTACAAATAATAACTAACTTAGCTTCAAGCTTTATCCATAGGGTAGTCACATAGATGTATAAAGAATATTGCAATGGAAGGGAAGAACTGCGAATATACGGTATATTCACTGTTTTCCCGTATACAAAGTTAGGCAGAGGAAATGTGATTTAAAGACACTCCGTTCTCCACTTTCCTGAATTCGTGTTGAATAATGGAATTAATATATCAACCTTTTCTCGACTGGGGATCGAACCCACAACCAACGCCTTTAAAATTAGATGTTACCGACTGCAATTAATATATACTTATCAACCTTTTCTCGACTGGGGATCGAAACCACAACCAACGCCTTTAAAATTAGATGTTGTCCCACTGCGTCACTATGCCTTAACTATGGTATTATGTTCAATTTAAATTGGAGAAAGTAATAATAATAATAACTACAGGTATTTAAGTTTTATTACTATCTATTAAGGAGAGATACGACAAAAGTAGCCACAACTACATACAAAACTTCTATAAATTAAGTAATAAGCCTAGCTTATCACCAAGCTATATCTGCATACATTACTAATTGAATGAAAAGAAAAATACAGAATATGGATTTCATCATCTATTTAATCTATCATATACTTAATCTATACGCTCTAATTTAAAAAAAAATATTCTCACGTATAACTATAAAATTATCGATTTTTTATTAAAATATTTCATTTAAGTAAAATCCTGTTACATTTAATTTTTTACGGTATCTCAATATATGCCTAATTAGCAGCGTATCAACGTACGTAATTAAAAAACGATCATACACATTCAATAGATGTTTATCTTTTCCACAATTCGGTATTCATCTTTAATTACTTCAAGCCTTTAATAATAATTTCATATCTTGATGTGATTTAATGTGTTTTTATATATCAAAATCACGACTTTCTGTACTTTTAACTTAACACGCTGTATCCCGCATATAGCAGGGTAGGCAGAAGGAACCTGAGAACCTAGTGTTAAGACACTCCGTTCCCCACTTTCCGCCGAATTGAGGCATTGCCTGCTGAGTGGCAGAACTCAACGCCGCTTTGCCTTGTTAGCAAACCCAGAAAATGAAAGTACTATACATTTACATTTCCTGGAGTGGGAATCGAACCCACGGCCTGTCGCGTTTACAGTCGCACGCTTGTGCCTCTGCGCCACGACAGGCGTTTAACTTGCTATTTATATTTTATTATATCTCGTTCATAGCAGTTTCACGCTTTATCCCGCATAACAGGGTAGTTATAGAGAGCCTAGTTTTAAGTGGCGGATCTCAACGCCGCGTTTTGTTCTACCAGAGTATTAAAATAATGTAAATTTCTATCGATTTTTTTTTGTTAACATACAAATAAGCTGTGAGAATATAGTGACATTGTTTGCATATTGTCAAACAGATGAGGAAAATCTAAAAATATACTTAAATATAATTATTGTATTTTGCTTATCGTCGTCGTCCGCTTATTAGATTTTTTTATAGTTACATATATTTTTATTGCATATAAGTTTTAATCTGCGATAAAGTACACATAGATTATATTTTGTTCAAGGTAACTGTCATATCTGGATAAGAATTATTATATATATATATATATATATATA
>JAKGSA010000850.1:36154-50572 GCA_033558755.1 Philaethria dido | reverse complement strand
ATATATATATATTTCAATATTTATATAGAATATCTTTTAAAAAAGTAAAATATAAACTACTTGTTCCAACTAGAAAATCTCAAGATCACACGTTCCTGTCGTCCCGTTGCGTGTGGACCGAACAGGATGTGGGGACTATTTTTGCATCGTAATTTCTACTTTAGTATAGTGTTCGAAATAATGTTACACTATTGTCACTTATTTAAGTCAATTTAAATATTCTAGTGTACCAGTTGACGCGTTAACAACGCGTTGCCTGCAACTTATACGTCCTTTTTATAAACATAGATGTCAAATCATGATAATGTGTGTAATATTTGTTTTTTTTATTTAATATATATTTTTTGCATTACTTTAAAAATATATTATCATTCTGCACTCCTTCGCTATATAAATTATAAGTATCATGCTCCTCCGTCCGTGTAATTTTTTTAAAAAGGGGTACAAAGTTTTTGCTTCACATATTAATATATAGGGGGAGACCTCGGTTGACCTACGAGAATACAGTATCAATGATACTCGAGGAAGGTCACGTAAAAAGCATGAAGACCCCCCGGAGGGCATGCATGAAGAGGTTAATGACTGTCGACGAGGCGAAAGAGATATGCGGGGACCGTAGCGTTTGGTGCTCCTTATCTCTGACTACCCCGCTAGGCATAAAGCGTGAAGTTAGGTAGGTAGGTAGGTAGGTAGGTATTAATATAAAGATGAGAGAAAGAAATTTAAGCTTCTCGCTTTATCAGACATAGCGGAGTAAACCAAGTGGCAAGATACTCCGTTCTCGACTTGAAAAAAGTGGTAATAATTGACGCTTATGACAAAAAATGTGGCAAAAAAAATTATCTGTCAAAAAATTTACATAATTTCATCGCTAATTACAAACTAGTTTTCTATCTTACAAAAAAAATGTATGGTAATTGGCTGTTAAAAATTATACATTTCATTAACTATCGATATGTTTTATTAAATTAATATTTTATGGTGACTGTTAACCCATATTAAATTATTTTAAATATGTGTAAAGAATTTTAATATATAATAATGAATTTAAACTGAGACAGCGTCTGTCTGTCAGCTGTCTTTTTGTACATTGAAAGTTTGCGTGTTGGCCAAATTGGTGAAATTGATAATTTTAAGGCAAATTCAATTTTATCTTTATCTTCACGTATGTCACAATTTTTGTATAGAAAACGAAGACATTTTAAATACAAATATATCCACGAATGAGAATGAAACTCGCAACCACAGCGATCTACAGACGCGTCACAACTAAACTATGATGGGGTCACTCTTTTATTTACTTAGTACTATATACTTATAGTTATATTATGGCCAAATAACGTATAATTTTAATAAGTAGTCATTCTAATGTATAAGCTATCTTTCTGCAAAGTTTAATTTAGTATCGTTCAGCAGTTTTTACTCCAAAGTACTACAGACACTTATCCTCACAATTTTTCATATTTATAATATTAATAACATTACTCAATTGTAATAAAATAGTTAAATTAATATAGTAAAATCAATAAATCAACAATACACATATAAATGTTAGCGTTTGCCGTTTTTTCGTTGAGATAACCAGAAATAGCAGTTAAGTAAACAAAGTAGAAATACACATCCGAATGTCCTAGTTAGTTCCACGAGCATAAATAAGTTTGGTTATAGACTTGTCTGGCGGAATGGCAAGATTTATTTTGGTTGGAGGAGATTGGGGGTTCATGATTTTTATTTGAATATAATTTTTTAGTTAGAATTATGCAATACATAGTTATGTTTGGTTATTTTCAAAAAGTTATAACAGTATCAGAAGTTAATAAGTGTATATATTTTTTTTTAAATATTAGTAGGTATTTGACATAATTATTCGTTTTATTCATAGGCAGGATAAAGCAGGTAAAAAGTATTTTAATAAAATAGAAACAGACAGATGGATTTTAACACAAAAATTAAATTTAAAAAGTGACTGCCATTAAAGGATACGTATTTGATTTATGTATTTATTCACGCCGTACAAACGATTAGGTACCATATTTTTCTGGAAACACGATAAGAACTCTATGACAAATTATTTCACTATTTACGTCACTGTTATCAGATAATGATAAGTGTGTTGTATAATGAAAAATTAACAAACTTCCTTGTAAAGATAAAATGTCAGAATTAGAAATATGAGGGTAATTTTAACTTTGCTGTGGAATTTCTACTACGTACCTACTTTAAAATTTATATCTGTACTAACTAGGCTGTTTTAAGCGCCATAATATTGTTCTATGTTTTTTTTTCTTACGGTGTCCGTTAGATCAACACCTGAAGTATACGGCTTACGCACACATCGATGTAAACACCTACACGCGCTACTGATATAAGTGTTGCCCAAACTCACCCGATTAGATTCCAATGCCTCAGCACTGTGCTCCTCCTTCTGGCGGAAGCAATTTGTGCACTTGCTCTTATTAAAGATATTTGGTGCGAATTTCCTGCAATCCGAGCGACCAGACATGATTGTCAGAGGTCAGGGTCAGTACAACGTTCACTATGTCACCGTGCACAGCATGGTGGTAAACACCAACACTAGACGAATATTCGCCTTATATTTAATTTTAATACACGTAGTTTATCACGCAACCACCGGCGAGCGAATCAACTAAATCACAGAGTGTGAGCTACCGTCAGAAACACAAACACAACACAATCTCCCTCGGAGTCCGCAAATCGATTTGCCGAAGAAGTCGAATAATCGCGTAAACAATATATCGTATTCACGTCAAAATAAACATCGATATTATAAACACGCGGAGCAAACGAGCGCACAACGCGACCGCCCGTCCATTTTACATCTGATAGAAAACCAGGCTTCGCTCACTCAGCGTACAGTTGTTGTTTTACAACTTCTCTTTTCTTTTTACGTGTACTACACGCATATCTGTGTAGTGGTGTTGTGTTCATGTGGGCGTATTCGCTGTCTCTTTTTAATATCATACTATATGTATTGCGTACTCACTCACGCTATTCATTAATATTTTTGTTACTTATGCCGCCATCTTTTGGTGCGTTTTACAAACATTTCATAGTCTTACCTCGCGATTTGTTTTAGTGGTTTGTAATTTTTACACAAGATGGTGTTTTAAACGCAATAAATAAATACAATAAACGGGAAAATTAAATAATAATAACTTGATATTTTTGAATTTTCCACAACTCTTGTAAAACCTAGGTTTCTTGTAATACAAGGATAAGTCATAATTATATTTTCCTATATGTATAGATTTTATTCTTGTTTAATTTCTTAAAGTCATGCTGATCATATAACATTTTATTAAATTAGTTACCTATTCCATTTATTATATAGAATATTGTAAAATGTATTTGTATGTTTATTTTCTTTAAGTTGACTATAAAAAACTTCAATAGTGGATAATATTTTCGTTTGACGGCTGAACTAAGTTGACATGAATTACGATTTGATAAGAATAAGGCATTTAATAATACTTTGACATTTATATTTAAGTATGTAATTCTTATATGATTTTAAGAAATAAACAATATTCTGTTGTGCCATCATGCCAGTGGGACAACGTTTGACTAAAGCAATACTGAGTAAGAACGGGTTATAGGTTGTATTACAACTTAAGGTCGTGAGTTCGATTCCCTCTCGAAAGAGCCTTTAAATTATTTAGAAATGAAAAGTATGAATGAAAATGAAAAATATGAAAGAAAAATGAATGAAAAATGAAGGACTATGCCATGGCATAGTGCGGTGCTATGTTCCGCCATTTAGTACCCAATGTCTTGAATTCATTGAAGAAGTGAAATATTTTTTTTTGGTGCATTTGCACTTACAGATTTTTATCCATTTTTTTTTAATATTGACATAGCAATTTAATCATATATTACGCGATAAGACTATAGCTGCACTGCCATTTACAACATTGCGATGGTATTGAGAAAACTTAAATCTCTGCTTCTACATTATATTTATTATAGTTTTGTTGGTATGGTCTCTTATCTGAAATACCATCATTTTTTCTAAAATTTTTGTACTTTCAAACACAATTTTTTAAACATTTTTGAAGTCATTGCGTGATGGGCTTAGACAACGTGAACCAACGCGTTTTGCTTTTCAATGTATATTTGATATACGTATGTAGAATTGTTATTTTTGAATAATTTTATTTCCATAACATCATTATATAAATATATGAAGGAAAAACTTTTAGACTTCTTTTAATAAAAATTATATAAATGTACGTACATTTTTTTAAATGCCTCATAGAAACAAAATAATTGTCACATACATACGTATAATGTGTTAGATTGATTAGGTAGAGAGAGGAGCGCGGAAAGTGGAGGTGAACGTTAATGCGCATTTTAAAGGGGCCTTAACCTTTTTGTTTTTACCTGAAACCTACACTTTGGTGGTAAGTCCCAGACACTCTCCAAATTCCTCTCTCTGCAACGCGAACCGGTACCCGCACGGTGAATCCATGGATTGCTAAGGAGTTTCTTCTCATATATAATAAAAAGTTACATACTTTACACTTGTTTAAAAAGTTGAGAACGGAGTGTCTTAACACTAGGTTGCCTCTGCCTACCCTGCTGTATGTGGGATACAGCGGGAAGCTATGTATGTATGTGTATAAAAATAGGTTTGTCGATATTTATTTATAGAGACCAGTCTTAGATAATTTTTTAACCAAAATCCTTTTTGAAAATAACATATTTAAATTTTTATTTCTTTTAATTCATGATTTTATAACGTAATTTCCAGATATTATGTTGTTGTATTTACTTTTTACCTTATAATATAAACAATTACATATGTGTGATTCATACATTATATTATAAATATTTTGCATACTTTTATTTTTTACTAAAGTAGGAGTAAGCTATTCTACCGTTAATTATCAAGTACAATTCTTAACTTTCAATAGATTCTCTTTGTCTTCCTTACTCAATATGAAATATGTGTATGAAGTTACTTAACTTTACATATCTTAATTTGGTCATGTGTTATATTTTTAAAATTATAATAAAAAAACAATAAAATACATTTTCATATGACTATACATATCATTTAGTCAAGATATAATCTTAAAAAATATATAAAAAAATAATTTTCTAATCTTCATCTTTCCAATTTTTTGACGACATTGTCATCTGACAGATGACAGTTTCATGTAGACAGACGGTTATCACGATTTGACAATGTGAGCAGTGACACACGCCCGCAGCCCGCTCGCCGTATAGTAGTGTGTGTCGGTTTTTATTTAACAGGAAACATATAAATCGCTATTAAAACCCTAGTGCTAATATCTAAATCCCAGTCGTGTTAAAACTTGCTGAAAGACACAAGGTCTTCTTGTTTTCATAGTTTTAACGATCCTACATTCGATTTCAAGGTGAGGATTTATTTAGTTCAGTCAGTATTTTGCGGTGTCCATAATTTAAAATACGGAAATCCTAGCTATATAAAAACGTTTTCGTTAAATAGATCCATCCTTTTTTATTAATTAGTGCAATTTAGTATAGTTTTAATTATAATTATATTATTTTTCTAATTAGTTATGGAAGACTTAAGTTTTATACCGGATCTCCCGAGCGGGCCCCTGGACGTATATAGGAATAACGCCTCATTTAACTGGAAACGACTTAAATTGGCCCTTGAAGGAGACATTGATTTACTAAAACTTAAGGTAAGGGCTTCAAGTTATTTATTGATGGTTTAGAAATTTGAAAATGTTGTTAACATATTTTTTTGTATATTACTATTAGAATTAGATAAATGAATTCATTCACTCATTAGAATCTTTAATATTGCTTTAATTTAAACATATATTTATAAACTTTTTTGAATATTTATATTTTTATTTGTCAGTTATATTATTTAAATAAATTAAATATATATATTTAGAGGTATCAAAACCAACATGAGACACTAAACACAAAATATCAGTTGACTGGCCTTGAGACTTGTCACATCACATTCTAAAATAAGTTACCAGTATTCAAACCTCATATATTAATAGTCCTATTGTATTTTTTTAAATGCTTTATATTACAACTAATAACTTAAATAGTAAATAGTTTAAAAATGTAAATAATAATTATATTTAAACTTGATTATAATTCATCAATTTGTAAGAATTTAAAATTAGTATTCATGATTTTTTTAATTTAACATAATTATCATTTTGTTTTATAACAACTTCTTTATTGTGATATCTTTACTGTTTTAAAGTTAAACTTGTTTTTTTTTAATTGTTAAAGGATTTTTACTTTATCAAAGTTGTTACTTCAAAATATATAATAGGAGGAGGTTTTAAATGTAATTAATTATGAAAATTAAAATCAATATAAAATGCAATATCGAAAAAAATTGATATTTTAAAATATTGTGCAATTATTAATATTTTTTTTTTATTTTAATATTATAACAGTATATTCATTTAACTGTTACCTATTAATTATCTAGAATATTATACTCTAAGCTTATATATTTAAAAACATTCTTTGTTTTCTTATTTTGTATTATTATCTTTGATAATTTAAAGTGTTAATCACATACTTAGGGAATATTTTTTTTTAAATGTTTTAATATTTTATTCATTTTCCACAGTACAAAGTATGGCATACATTGGAAAAGGATCCTCTCTTCGCACATCCCACAGTGACACCACCTGTGGAAGAACAGAAACGCATAACTCAGTTGCAATTAAAAAAAATAAATGAATACAAATTCATTCCAAAGGAAATATTCAATGCAAGTTACAGCAAACGGGTGAGCATTTAATTATTTAATACTTTGTTACACCAACAAAAAAAAATAGTAATAAAACACAAAAAAAGTGAGTACAATTTTGGTTTAAATGTGGCTTTATCACCACTAGTGATCTTTTCCTGGCAATCCAACAAAAAACTAATATAATACACAAAAATATGGATTGGGGCTTAAATGATTTAAATGTTCTCTTAATATAGGAAACTTAATTAAAAAAATTACAATCTAAATATTACGTGCAAGAATACATAAATAATGATTGGTGGTTTTATACATGTTCAGTGTACAGGCTGTTAAAACTTTGCCGTTCCTAGCTTCAAAAATTGTTAAAAAAGTTTTTATACTTTGGATTGCCTCCTCCTAAAATCTGCCAACCTAGTGATATAGCCTATTCAGCCTGCTGATAAATCTGTCACTGGAAACATCTATATGAATATATAATAATAAATAATATATTTGTATAGTAAAATAGTAAGAATAATAAAATTACAAACATAGACAATGAACATTCCATATATAGAAATTTTACTAAGTGGCATTATTGTTTCATTACTATATGTTGAGAATGTAGTCATATACATATATTACACATTATTGTAATAGCTCTAGTACATTGAAGTACAGTAAATCAACGCTTAGTCTGGTTAAATTTTGGATGGATGTGCAGATGGCCTATTGATGGCATAGTGAGAAAGAACAAATGTCTATCTGTCAATATATCAAATATGAATAGTAAATAGATAATTAAAAACAAATAATTGTTTAATTAAAAAAATATAAAAATACATTGGCTATAACAGATATATAACAGATATATGTATATCTGTTTTTAGCATTTTATCATATATTTATAATTTATCTAATTTGTGTCATATTTAGGTGTCGGGGATAATTTAGTAATAAATTACATTTTTTTAAAATTACCGTCTCTATGGTTTTATTGTTTGTTTTTGTAGGAGGTTGGGGTAAATAAAATGGTCATTCGGTTTTATAAATTAATTATATTTCACCAAAAAGAAAGAGTACTCAAAGAGACTGCTTTTCGACTTGAAAGTTCTTACACATGAAGAGCACAGTATGAGTGGCGGCAACCATTTTATAGTAAAAGTCAAAAGACATACTAATTATAAAAGATTAGTTTTTGTATAATAATCAATTGACAATCTATAAAACAACTTGATAATTTAACAAGTCAGTTGACCAACTATAAAATCAATGGATATTCCAACAGTTTTGTTTGAAAATAAAAAGATATTTATCCTCATCCACCTCGATCTTTGAATCCCCTAAATAACTACAGAGAACATACTAAAAGGTGGAAAACACATTTCAGTTGCTACATGCTAAGTTGAACCTGATTGATTTTGTCTATTGTTTTTGTTATATTGGATCAAGGAAAATATCTTAAATACATATAAACTATTGTTAAGATGGTGATCGAATTCGTATTGACGTCGAAAATTTCGAAATGTGACGTCGTAATGACAGTAAAAGTTTATATATAACAGAATATATCTGGGTCTGATTATGAGGCCTGTCGTCACGTAGAGGTTCAAGGAAATGTTAAAAGAGAACGGAGTGTCTTAACAATAGCTCCTCAGGTTCCCTCTGTCTGTCCTGCTATATACGGGATATTCTTAAAAAAAGAATATATAATATAAATATACTTAATGTGAACAGAGTAACAATACCCTTAAGTTCAGTCGCACAATATACTTGTCTTACTCATATGAAATAAAGAACGGCATTTTTTTTTCTTATCGAAGTTAAACCCTGGATCATAAAGTAAAGACGATTATAAAAATAATATAAAAATCACTTCCTGCTATTTTTAATTCATCGATATAAACGTTTTTAATCTAACAATCTAGCCACGCGGCCGCGTATCCAGCCAAGTTCTCGCGACACAACATAATCTAATATGGTGTAATATTGCACGACGATTTTAAACTATTTTGAACTTTATTACTTACTACACTTTAAAGCCTGTCGTGGCGCAGAGGCTCAAGCGTGCGACTGTAAACGCGACAGGTTGTGGGTTCTATTTTCACTGCAAGAAATGTAAAAAAATTTAGTATTATCATTTCCTGGGTGTGATAACAAGGCAAAGCGCAACGTTGAGTTCCGCCACTCAGCACGCAATGCCACAATTCGGCGGAAAGTGGCGAACAGAGTGTCTTAACACTATGTTCTCAGGTTCCCTCTGCCTGCTATATGCGGTATACAGCGTGAAGCTAAAAAAAATACTACACTTTTAGAAGGCGGCACTAAAACATCTATAATATTTTAATGTTTTATTGCAATTTTTTAATATATATGGCTTGTATGGGAAAACTAGTCAACTCAAATTGTATTCTTCAATTTATTTATTTCAATATAAATAATTTTCAGGATTATTTATAGAACTTACCAAATATTTACGTCTTAATTATCTTAAAAGCGAACCCGTCAACCACGATATTGAACGTGATTCCTATTTTCACATTTAAGTTTTTGATGGCATTAATTTTACACGAAGTTGTGTCTATATTATTGTGTTTGTATAAAAAAACATCAAAATTACTTTTCGAAAGTTTTGTTTTCCTAAAGAATCGCATCCGCGTCCCTATATTCATATTCTTGGGGTAGGCAATCCAGATACTAGTTGTTACCAGATACAGTTGGAAAGGCAAGGCGTAGTATGCAAAACTTTATATATGATATTTTCAAGTAGAAATCACACTTACAATCATCGTTTGTTCGACTGTGCTACAGTGGCTATTCGGAACTAATGTTCCCGGATGCTGTTTACTTCGAGACCGATATCCAGTTTATTAAGTGTAACACACGTGTCACTGAGACCTAGAAATACGTGACCTAGGTTTGCCTCTTTGATCTAGTACTAACGTTTGTATATAATCGCGAATTACTATGTTCAAATCAAGAGTAATGTAAGATAGGATAAGAAAAAAACTTTATTAAAAAATGTAGCGGGAACGAAACCGCACCTATTGGAAATTGTCCGAGTGCTCTAACCACTAAGTCATACGTTCTAGCCAGCTACGTCGAAATTCTTAGATGCTCTTTATTTACTTTCGTTGTTAGTAAAAATCTATCGACAGCTAAGAAAATTGAAAATCTACGATAATATAATTCCTTGCTTTACATATATATGTCTAATATATATTTTGTGTTATGGTCGAGTATTATGACAGCCATCATACCAATTTCGCTATGTGGTGTTTATGTGATTGTTATGAGGCATAGTGGGGTTTTTTTAATAGAAGCACATAATGAAACAACATGAATTTCGCCGTGCGGTAAAATACTGCAACCACAATTCATTTTGAGCGGCTTCTTTGGCCAATGTATGTGACATGTCATTATAATTTATACATAAATTCGTTTATAATCTGTTTAGGAAGGTAATTAAGCCAAAAAAGTTAGTAATGCGATATAGAAATAAAAATAATTCTTATTAAATAGTTATATCAATTTTTGAGCCTAAATATTTTAGGGGATACTAGGGAATATAGGGAATATCTAATTTTTAAACCATTAATGTAAATTAAATTGCATGAAATTTGATATATTATTTTTGAGATATTTAATGAAAGATGCGGATTTATATTCCCTCTAAATGATTTATAAGCTTTATAAGTTCTAAGACTATGAACAGAAAATATACTTGATAGGCATTGCTTCTATCCCAAATACATTGCAACTTTAAATATATACTGTATTTGTAAATATTTTACAATGTTATTTAAATAAAAAGGTGGAGTTAATTGGCAAAAAAGGATGGATCTCATTTAGGGATTCTACGGACACAGGAACTGTCCTAGAAAGTTTCACTAGAAACTAAAATATTTTGCTTTTTTTATATATAGTACTAATAAATATGTTCATGAAATTTATATTTTAGCACGATGGAGTTATGTTTATTTTTTTACTACAACATTAAAAATACGTAACTTTTTTATTTTCTCGTAATTAATAAAATTGTTTAACTGTTTACATCGCTTAACATCCTTTTTAAAAGGTTCGTACGAAAATTTTAGATTCTAAACATCACAATAAAGGCTTTGCTTTGTTTTGATTTGGGAAACAAAGCTATAAAAATGTTCATATATGTTGACTGTTTCTTAAAAAATAAATAAAATTCAAGTTATATTAGTAATTATGTTTTTTTTTTCAGACAAGAACAATAATGACAATAAATGAAGCGGTGCAGTCTCTTAACCCAAGCGTTTCAGTAAAGATGGCAATCGGAATATATTTGTTTTCCAACGCCTTACTGTCATTGGGAACTGAAAGACATTTGAAGTTTTACGAAGCAACTATCAAACATCGAGAGGTTTGTATCTTTTTTAACTCATCTTTCGCATTCAACAGTCTAGACAGAAGAAAATTATCATTCATATTCCACTTGACCTTTTTGATATTGTCGTTTCAAATAAAATTGTGTGTTTAAATAATAACTAGCTTTTGCTTGAAGGTTCGTCAAAATTAAACTTTTAACGTTGACTACTTCCTTCTAGAGGAATTTCCAAAAGCAAGCCTTATTTCAGCAACTTGTGGCCAGTAGCTTCGGCTATCTGTCAGTTAGTCACTCAGAAATAGAAAAGCTTCATATATATTGTTCATCACCACTTACAATTATAACAATACTTCACTTAATCTTGTATTTAATATAAACAATTGCAAAATAATTTTTATACTATATTATGCAGGTATTGAAGCCTTAAGTTTCAAAGACGTGTACGTAAAATAATATGTATGAGAGGTCAAACATAACGTAGTGCTTAATACAGATAATAAAAAAATCGTAAACTGTTGTTTACATATAGGTAAATATAAGATTACTTTAAACTTAATAGAAAATAATAAAAATAAACATTTGTATATATCCTTATTGACTATAGGTAATCTGGGGTTTATTGTATTACGTGATTTATGTGAGGAAAAACTATGATGACACAAGATGTCTGAAAGTGTAATATTTTTGTAGGAAAACCACAATTATCCTCAGGGAAGTTGCTTATGATACAGGAAAATAACATGCTAAGTTAATTTGATTGAACATGCTTCTATAATAAGACGTTATGTCAATCTTTGTTATTTCTTAACAACCTATATCCTTAATTAAAAAAAAAATGAGACATGATTGTATCTTCCACATACATACATACATAGCTTCACGCTGTATCCCGCATACAGCAGGGTAGGCAGAGGGAACCTAGTGTTAAGACACTCCGTTCCCCACTTGTATCTTCTAAAGGTTAATAAATGACTCCTCGGACAAACAATATACTAAATCTCACTTCTGTTATTGCTGCACCCAGTGGATTATTTTCTCCCTGTAATAATATATATCATTTAGAGATATTAAATAAGAAATTATATACGAGTATGCTAGTAGCACGAGTGACATGTAAAATACATGTTCCCTTAGCTACGTATTAACATGTCACTTTATACAAAAGTACATATTTTAGTCTAATGTCAGGATGTATGAGCAATACTTATTTCATTAATTTAATTTATTTAGGATAAAATTTTGTAAAAAAAAATGTTTTCTGCAGTCTTATTTATGTACTCGATGTATGCCAATTCTTACACTCTTTTCCTATAGAATTCAAAGTTTTCTTTTCACGTGTTTAATATCCCAATTGCAATTCCCGAATCTTAAAATTTAATTAGAATATTTCATTTATATAATAAGCCTTTGATATAATTTTATACCATATTATAATGAAAATAAAGATACTTAAATTCTCTATAAAAACTTGGACAGAAATCGGAATCTGAAATGGATTTTAAGTCGTGATTCTCGTATAACCTTCGGGCTTTTCTCCTATTCTATATGTAACTGTATACAGTAATCTTTTTTCTTTAAATTTTTATTTATGTACCATAGTTTGTTTTAAAACTCAATTAATAAAATTATGTTCAATCGAAAAAATCAAGGTTTAATGACTACAGCACTCTTGCAAAGAAATAGTAATTTTGAATGAAAAAATATAATAAGAGAATAAATATTATTGTTTAGTTAGTTAAAGTAAATAAAAAAAAGACATCATAAAAATTCAAGACGGTTGAAGACATCTTATTATCTAATTATATGTAAGCTTATTAAGTGTTTTATTATATTAAAATATTTTATATTAGACGCCTGTCGTGGCGCAGAGGCACAAGCGTGCGACTGTAAACGCGACAGGTTGTGGGTTCGATTCCCACTCGGGTTACTCGGGTTTGGTAAGAAGACAAAGCGCGGCGTTAAGTTCTGCCACTCAGCACGCAATGCCTCAATTCGGCGGAAAGTGGGGAACGGAGTGTCTTAACACTAGGTTTCCTCTGCCTACCCTGCTATATGCGGGATACAGCGTGAAGCTATGTATGTATTTACGTATATTAGTAATACATTTTTTCCATGTGCGATATATAATAATTTTTTATAAATATAAATAAGTTTTTTACCAATTATACGAATTATGATAAGTTTTGCATTGATAAAATTCAACGTTTGCTATATTTTCATTTAGCATATTTTTATTTTATTGCTTTATCTTTACTTATCAGTTCTATATCCAAATTTAGTGACATGATAGTTATTTTGCATTTTCCTGGCCAAATATTGTATATCGGATTGCAACCTAATGCCAATGTTTGGTAACTAGATAAAGTAACACATATGAGTTACTTTATCTAGTTACCAAAAATTAGTAATTAGATAGATAAAATTTTAAAATATTTTTAAATCTTATTCTATTATTATTATTTTTTAACTTCATGTTGCATCCCGCATATAGCAGGATAGGCAGAGGAAACCTGAGAACTTAGTTTTAAAACACTCCATTCTCTTTCAACAATTCTATTCCCCACTTTCTGCCGACTTGAGGCATTGCATGCTGAGTGGCGGAACTCAACGCCGCGCTTTGCCTTGTTACCAAACCCAGTTATTCTATGAATATGCTCCTTGTTAGCGTTTTAGCTTAACTGTTATTATAAATATATTTGTATGGCGAACGGAGTGTCATGACACTACGTCTCCATGACTACCCTACTATACAGTGAAAATAAAGCTGTTTATAAATATGTAATCTTTTTTCACAGATTTTAGCCAGTTTTGCCCTTACTGAAGTGGCACATGGCTCTGATGCCCGCCTCATGCGTACCACCGCCACATATGATCCGAAGCACAAACAGTTCGTCGTACACACACCGGACTTCGAAGCCGCAAAATGCTGGGTTGGTAATCTAGGTAAAATATAGTGTGAATTTTTATTTTTATTTATTATAATTATTATTTTGATATACTCGTATGTATGTGAGCCCTTTTGCCCCCATTTCACCCTTCAAAGAATATATTTATTTTTTTGGTCTTTTTTTTTTAATATCTAATTTGGATCAGTTATAAATACTTTTTGCCTGCCAAATATAATTATTGATATACATACATATTTTCTAATTAAATTTATTTTTCACTATTTTAGAAAAATATTTATGGAAGAACCTATGGATATTTCTAAATCTATATTTTGATTGTTTGTTTGCTTGTTTTCTGTTATTTATGTATTTTATATGTTTTTAAATTTTTTTGTGTGCTCTTCTGTTTTGCATGTGTGTAAGCCTTATTTGTTGACTAATACTTTTTT
>JAKGSA010000850.1:0-31153 GCA_033558755.1 Philaethria dido | reverse complement strand
CGGAAAATCTCTCTTTCTGCTATCCTTAGCTGTTCATGAATATACAGATACTAAATATATATAATGACAAGAAATACCAATGATCATAGTTTGCATGACCCCATATGGACTTCTTGATATTTGCTATGACAATACTTAGCAATCATAGATAACGGTCATACGATAAAAATTACGTGTAAGAAAAAAATGTAACATCCGATAATAAACAACTTGCGTCACATATATATATATATATATATATATATATATATATAAGTAAATGTCTATAAAATAAATAATAATAGTTTCCTGTCATAAATATAAATATAAATTTATGACATAAAACTATTCATGGAATAAAAATTAAATTAATCCATACTAATTTTATAAATGAGACTAAGTTTGTTTGTCCCTTTTTCAATTTTATGTTATGATATTTTGAGTGGAGATAGTTAGGAGTGACATAAGCTTTGTACCACGGTAAACATCTCATTCTCATAGAAAAGGGGTAAGGAACCCGCGGTCCGCTTAAAAATTTCATGCCCCCCAAGCTTTTATTTACAAATATATTTATTCTCCCGCTAATACATGTATTAAGTTATACTAGTATTACCCCAGATTAATTTAAAGTTTATAATATGAATACAACTTTAAATGCTATTAAAAATTGCCTGCCAAAAAAAAACAATATTTGGATTTTAGCCCGATAAAAATTTTCAAAAAATTGGGTAGGCCCGTAAAAAATGTTGCTCACCCCTGCTAGAGAAGATTTATATTGATGCGAATTCCTATTGATCACGCGAATGAAACCGCGAGTAACATGCTAGTTACCTTATGTTTTCATTCTTTTTTTTAATGGTTGTGAGTTCGATCCCCACTTGGGGCAATGATTATAACTTAATTATTTTCATTGCACCGTTCTAATAAGACACCGTTTTAAGTGAAACTATTCTTCGCGTATATAGACTCTCCTCGTGACCACGGACTACTGTAGAGTATTCGAAACGTCGGGTTTCCAAAAATATATTTCCGAATACTAAAATATAAGCGATTAATCCGGTTATAATAGTTTCATTTAATATGTGTCGCCTGTCGTGGCGCAGAGGCACAAGCATGCGACTATAAACGCGACAGGTTGTGGGTTCGATTCCCACTCCAGGAAATGTTAGTATTTTCATTTTCTTGGTTTGGTAATAAGGCAAAGTGCGGCGTTGAGTTCCGCCACTCAACACGCAGTGCCTCAATTCGGCGGAAAGTGGGGAACGGAATTGTTGTAAGAGAACGGAGTGGCTTAATATTCCCTCTGTCTACCCTGCTATATGCAGGATACAGCGTGAAGTTAAAAAAAACATTTAATATGTGCAATAATCGCGAAAATCAAAGAGGTCATTAGACACCGTTTTTAATACACATAGGCACGTAAAATCTTTCTGAGAACATGAGAACAGTGTTTTCACACTAATGTTTTAGTCTAACTTGTTATATCCGCGAACCTAGAAACAGTCACTATATTTTCTTCATTTTTTTCATGAAATGTTTGACCAAAGCTATTAAATAGAGAGCCAAATATAATCAATCAAAGTGATTGATTAGGAACACATGTTCTCTTTATCGTAAAACGAATTGTAAGAAACTTTTATAACGTCAGTAATATTATAGTTAGAAATTAAACTAAACTCTATAGTTATTGTATTTTTCAATTATTTTCATAAATTATATCTTAATAACACCACTCAACACGCAATGCCTCAATTCGGCGGAAAGTGGGGAACGGAATTGTTGAAAGAGAATGGAGTGTCTTAACACTAGGTTCTCTGGTTCCCTCTGCCTACCCTGCTATATGCGGGTTACAGCGTGAAGTTAAAAAATATATCTTAATATTTTGTCTGCTTCTTCCACAATAATAGGAGGAAATTCCTAGTATTGTAAATATGACGTTGTTGTGAAAAAAGCAACTGTTGAGTTTCTCGCCAGCTCTTTTTAGCACAACTGCCTTCCGAGCCGGTAGTAGCTTCCGGTAGCATTGACAATAATGACATTTTTTCTTTTGTTACCTGAGGATACAAAAGTGTTTATTATATAAAATTGTCTGTTTGGATACTTGCCTTTTACTTGTATTTTATTAAAAAAATATATATTAATTCACAACTTCTCCTTTTTGCATATTTTGTTATTTTTTTACCATTTTAAAAGGCAAAGCCGGAATCATTTATTGCTAGGTGCTTCACTATCCTTCCTATATGCTGTGTAAAGTGGGTTGAGATAAAAAATATTATTATATCTATATATTAATGCATAAAATTATAAACATTTCGATTTTTTCCGAAATTTTAACATACTTAAAAGATTTATGGAAGAAGTGTACTTCTCTAGCAGGGGTGTGCAACATTTTTCATAATGATACACTACACATACATTATTTTAATAAAATACATATTAGACTTACTACCATGTCTTGATGAACACTTTTATATAACTTTTTTTTTTAACTTCACGCTGTAACCCGCATTAGCAGGGTAGGCAGAGGGAAACCTGAGAACCTAGTGTTAAGACACTCCGTTCTCTTTCAACAATTCCGTTCCCCACTTTCCGCCGAATTGAGGCATTGCGTGTTGAGTGGCGGAACTCAACGCCGCGCTTTGCCTTGTTACCAAACCCAAGAAATGAAAATACTAAGTTTTACATTTCCTGGAGTGGGAATCGAACCCACAACCTGTCGCGTTTTCAGTCGCACGCTTGTGCCTCTGCGCCACGACAGGCATTACTTAAATACATCAATTAAATGAATACTACATATTTTTACACTTATTCTAACACTTTACAAACACTTTTCAGGTAGAACATGCACACACACACTTCTCTTCGCACAGCTTATCACTCCAGATGGTACTAACCACGGTCTCCATGGGTTTGTGGTGCCAATAAGAAACCCAGATACGTTGGAAACCTACCCTGGGTTGACTGTGGGTGATATGGGGGAGAAGATTGGCGTCAACGGTATTGATAATGGGTAAGTTTGTGGGAAAGAGAAGGAGAGAGAGAGTGTGAAATAATAAAAAAAAAGTGTATAAAAAAAATTTTGTAGGCGTCAAGATTTTTTGACTATATCAACTAATTATAAGCTGCTTCATGATTTATCTTACATAGTAGGGTAGTCATAGAGAACCCAGTCAATAACGCCTTCTGCTGAATTCGAGACATTGCGTTTAAGTAGCGGTGCTCAACGCCGCGTTTTGTCTTACCAGAGCGGATGAAAATAATTTAAATATAATCATTCCTCAAATGGGAATCGAACCCACAACCAATCGCGTTTACAGTCAGCCTCAATAATAGAATTTAATCTAAGTGTAAAATTCATTTATAACAGTGTTGGCGTAAATTAATTCCCGTAGACTTTTTGTTTAATCAAGGTAATAATAATTTTTTCATTCAAAAAATAAATAAAAAAGTGACCGTGATGCTGTACGGCCTTCTACCATAAAAAGTTAATCTTATTGTATGTTTATTGTGTAGTATCCATTAAATATCTAAATGAATTGTTAAGATAAATGCGAGTAAGCATATTAAGAGGAGAACGGAGTGTCTTGACACTAGGTTCACTCCTGACTACCCTGCTTTGCAGAATAAAGCATGAAGCTGCTTTTTTTTCTTTTTCTTTACGCAAATATCGATAATAGGTGTAAATATAATAAATTAGAAATGCATATTATGCAGCGCAGACATTTTTAAGTACTTACTTTTTTATCCGAATGAGCTTCATTTTTATAATTATATATTAAAGTCATCTATTTGCCTATAAATAAAGCAATCCTAATTAGTGCCAATTTATATTTGAAAAGGAAATGTAAAATATACAAATCGACTTATCAACATATTCACGCTTGGTAGGAATATAATTATTGTAAATAACTGAAAGTAAAAAACATTATAAGCCTATTAAAAAAATACTTGATCACCATCGTGGCGCAGTGAGAGAACGTCTGATTGTAAGCACGATAGGTGTGGGTTCGATCTTTACCCGAAACAATGTTTAAATTTAAATTATTTTCATGTCGTCATTCAACACGTATTGCTTTAAATTCGGGCAAAAAGTGGATAACGTAGTGTTTTGACACTAGTTTCTTTTGACTAACCTACTTTATTAAGTGAAATTGTAAAAAAAAAGAATATTATGTAATTTGTATATTATTACCAAAATTATATATATTTTTTATAATGTTGATTTAAAATTTAAGCTTAACACAAAAATATATCGAGGTGTGTAATAATACATTGCGTATGAATCAGACACTCGAATCGCGATTCTTATCTTATCACGTACGAATTTACAATTACAATCGATAGTGCAGTGACGCGTAAATGAAATTCCGACCATGACCTCTTAAGTTCTTTATTTCTTAGCTTCACGTTCATAGGGAAGAACAAATCTAATGTCTAAACCCTCCGTTTTCTGAAAGCGAGACTGCAAATTGAGTGACGCAGCTCTTTACCGCGCTTTATAGTAAGAACTATAACAGAAAAAATTAAAATATTTTGGGCATCGAACAATATGTCGTGCTTACAGTTGCACGCTTGTGCCTCGGGTCTCTACATTAATTTATAATATTTATTTTGCCGGGTAGGAATCAAACCCATAACTAATAGCGTTTACAGTCTAACGATGTTCCACTGCGCCACGATAGTGATAAATCACTCCGGTATTTTCACAGCCATTTAAGTCATATAAACTTGTGATCATACAATTAAGTCGCTCATAAAAAATATATATTATGTATGTGAGGCGTGAGAAAATTGATAAGTCGACATTTTTTTAATACAAATGGCCATTATGTTATATTTGAAGTGAATAAGAAAAATAGCATGTATAATTAACATTTTAACAAAAAAAAACCGTACAATAATTATCAAACATACCAAACTCATTATTAGGTACCTTGTTGCAAGTCGTGGCGCAGAGGCACATGCGTGCGGCTATATACGCGACAGGTTGTGGGTTCGATTCCCACTACAGGAAATGAAAATATTAAATAATGTCAAGTATTTTCATTTCCTCGCTCTGTTAACAAGGCAAAGTGCGGCGTTGAATTCTGCCATTCAGCACGCAATGCCTCAATTCGTCGGAAAGTAGGAAACTGAGGTCTTTAGAGAACGGAGTGTCTTAACACTAGGTCTTGACGTTCTCTCTGCCTACCCTACTGTGTGCGGGATATAGCCCATAAATGTTAAAGCTAATAACACATTGCGTAGTGACGTATATGTCACTTTATATAAACATGGATGTCAAACCATGGTAGTGTTTTTTTTTTGACTTTAAAAAAAGAGGGTTCTCTGTTCGCATATATTCCTTTTTATGTGTTACTGCATAATTTACTGACCCAATTTTGATGAATCAACTTCGATGATTCTTTTTTATATAATAGATAGTGCTTAACATTACTTTTATAAAGTTATCACTACTTAAGCCTATCTGTTTTATAATGAAATGAAAATAATGATTCATTATACAATTTAGATAAGGTAACAAGGTCAGTCTGATCATATATTATATTAGACGATAACTTGCGATAGTGTTTATAAAAAATGATATTTGCAAAAAACTATTAGAGAGCCATCACTTTAATCTATTTTTGCAGTTTTTACCACATCTTAAATGAAAATATTTATTAATAATCGGATTAGTCGCGTATATTTTAGTACTCAGATAAACATTTTTGGTAACCCGACGTTTCGAACACATAGGGGGTGGTCATAGGTAGACTTTTTAACTTCACGCTGTATCCCGCATATAGCAGGGTAGGCATAAGGAACCTGAGAACATAGTGTTAAGACACTCAGTTCTCTTACAACAATTCCGTCCCCCACTTTCCGCCGAATTGAGGCATTGCGTGCTGAGCTGGCGGAACTCAACGCCGCGCTTTGCCTTGTTACCAAACCCAGAAAATGAAAAATTTCCTGGAGTGGGAATCGAACCCACAACCTGTCGCATTTACAGTCGCACGCTTGTGCCTCTGCGCCACGATAGGCGTAGATACGATCGGTACGTTCTTATTGCCTTAATTAAAAGTAACTTCTTATTGTCTGTACGACTGTTTGATTAACCGTTTAGATGTCTGCTGAGCCGCTTGTGATGAAATTTGATATATCTAAAGCTCATAGGCTACTTTTTACCCACACACAACACGAGCGAAGTCACGGGCGTAAGCTAACGAATAATATAATTTTAATTGTGTTCCCTTTTTTTTATTGTTATTTTTCTGATCACAACGGTCCTTTGTTAATTTAATCTATATTTCCTTTTCTTATTACTTGAATAGGCTTAGAGACTAAGATAAAATAATGTATCTATAGGAAAGTATCCCCTAAAAGAGTCCAAATATTTTAGTTCCTTTTTGATTTCAGGTTCATAATGTTCAATCAGTATAGAATACCGCGGGAAAACCTTCTCAACAGAACGGCAGATGTGACAGAGGATGGTACATACGAAAGTTCCTTCTCAGAACCTTCTAGAATATTGGGTGCCGCTTTGGAGAATCTGTCTGCTGGTATGTTTGATATTTGTATTTCTTAGGTTTTGTTAAAAAAGACATGTAGATTGATTTATTCCTTTTTAGTTAAAATGCTATTTCATTGGACGTAGATGCGATCCTAGAAAACTATTTTTTTGTGTTAATCATATGAGAAAACGTGTAAAACAAAGTTCACGGTTTTTCGACATAGCAACGGTGTGATACTATTATATATACAGAGAGAATCTAGTGACACGTCACTCTACTTTCCGATTTCCGCACGAATTTCAAATATTGCGTGTTGAGTGTTAGAACATAACGATGCGTTTTGTCCTACCAGAGCGTTAACAACGCGTTGTCTTTAGTAATGTATATGTCACTTTGTATAAACATGGATGTTAAACCATGGTAGTGAGTGTAACATTTATTTTATTGCTCTAATATACTTCTTGTGTATACACTATGTTCCCTGGTTCCCTCTGCCTACCCCGCTATATGCGGGATACAGCGTGAAGTTAAAAAAAAAAAAAAAAATGTATATCATTATGCACTCCTTCGTCCGCGTAGTTTTTGTAAAAAGTGATTCGAAGTTTTTACTTCTCGTATTTATACACAGATAATCTTTCTCCGACTCAACACGCAATGACTCAATTCGGCGGAAAGTGGGGAACGGAATTGTTGAAAGACAATGGAGTGTCTTAACATTAGGTTCTCTGGTTCCCTCTGCCTACCCTACTATATGCGGGTTACAGCGTGAAGTAAAAAAATAATAAAAATAACATATTTTTACAGGTCGTATCGGTATCATGCAAGAAAGTTGCCATTCCCTGTCAAGTGCAGTCAGTATAGCAATACGATACGCAGCGACCCGCACACAGTTTGGTGAACGCGACCGCGAGACACCACTCATCGAGTATGAGTTACACGTTAGTTGAATTTTTACTATCACTAGTGGATACTACTCGATAACACGATAGCGTTGTTAACGCGTCAACGGATCCCCGTTGACGCGTTAACAACGCTATCGCGTTAACAACGCGTTGTCTAGCAACAAATATGTCACTTTATATAAACATTCATGTCAAACCGTGGTAGTGTGTGTAGCATTTATTTTATTAATTTAATACTTTTGTTTTGCTTTATTTTAAAAAGATATTATCATTATGAACTCCTTCGCTATATGAATTATAAGTATGCCGAGTTTCATGCTCCTTCGTCCGAGTAATTTTCGTAAAAAGGAGTACAAAGTGTTTGCTTCACGTATTAATAAATAGACTTGTATGAATAACTTCGGGCTAGATTTTTTCAATTTGCTATGTATGCATTTTCTATTTGTCAACTTATTCACGCTTCACATAAATACAATGTTTATATAATATTATTTAAGATTCTATAATCTGACTTGCCTTTTGGCTTCACTTCGTATCGCCGAAATAGCTCAGTTGGGAGAGCGTTAGACTGAAGATCTAAAGGTCCCCGGTTCAATCCCGGGTTTCGGCAGTCAATATTTTTTTTAATTTCTTTTTTTATTTTTTTACAATGAAATTAATAAATAATTGTTATTTTTAACATATTTTTATTAGCTTTTATTTATTTTTATTCTATATATGAAACATATAAAAATCTTGTAACGGTATTTTGATCTATAGACTACTATGAAAAATATTCATTTCCTGGGTTTGGTAACAAGGCAAAGTGCGGCGTTGAGTTCCGCCACTCAGCACGCAATGCCTCAATTCGGTGGAACGTGGGGAACGGAGTGTCTTAACACTAAGTTCCCTCTATCTAACGTGCTATATGCGGGATACAGCGTGAAGCTATGTATGTATGTATGTAGGTTTTATCTCCGAATTCTAGAATTACTTTTATATAATGTATGTTATTCATGAACCTAATGTCCTTTTCAGGATAAACAAGATGTACTAAAAAAATTGAAGCGTGTTCCTTTTACTTTTTTCTTAAAATAATTTAATATAAAAAATAATAAATCTTTTTTGTCACAAGGTATACGCAGGTATAATAAAATTCCAGAAATAATTACAGATCTACCATTTCAACAATTTAAAGTTAAGATTAAGAACATATTATTGAAAAAAGTATATTATTCTGTCCAAGAATACTATAATGATGTTTATGTGGGGAATTAAATTCTGTCGACGCTCACCCAAGAGGGCTCATCATAGTTGTATATTTATTGTAAAAAAAATATTTGAAAAGAGCAACTGTTGAGTTTCTTACCGGCTCTTCTCAGCAGAACTGCCTTCCGAGCCGGTGGTAGCTTCCGTTAGGACTGACACGACTGACACCTTTGTAAATTGAAGATTCGAAAGTGCTTGTAATAGCCTTCTTGAATAAAGAATATTTTGATTGTGAATTTTGAATAAAAATATTTTTTAATAGAACATGCACACAAGTAAAATATTATTTCTTTATAATATAATTACGTTTTTTTTTAGCAATGGCGTCTCTTTGGTCATGTGGCGGCGGCTGTCGTCTTCCGTCTGTATATAGAGAAATTTACTCTATTGTATCTTAATATGGTAGAGAAGTCCAACGCTGGGCATAGAGTGGACAACTTGGTAAGTTCTTTTTATGTATTTATAATTAAATTTTTTTTTTTTTTATTTTATCACATCACATTCTCGATATATTTAGACCAAAAAAAATATTTAGAAACCTATTAAAAAAAATAGGTGACAGGATTTGAACTTGCGCCTTAAATTTGAAATGCTTAACAAATAATATTAACTCTTGCCAGAGTCGAAAGAGAAATGAAAGCAATTTAAATTAAAAAAAATCCTTTGAGTTAAAATCGTAACCACAATCAATTTTTAAAATAGTTTCTTTCTTGTTCCACTGCACCATGATGTACTCTGACCAAATCATTTTTCTAAGGAAAATTTTTGTAGTGGATATTTTTTTAATTCTAGCGACACTACAATAAATTCCGACAAACATATTAATTTCGACGTAGTACTTAAATGTCTATTATACGTGGACGTTACCTAATAGTCACAGGTTCAAATCCAACATAATCTAAACCTAAATATTAATAATAATTTATTTCCGAGCAGAGTGAAGCGGTGTCAGAGATCCACGCGATGGTGTCCAGTAGTAAGCCTCTGTTAACGTGGAGCACGCTGAGAGCAGCACAGCAGTGTCGAGAGGCATGTGGGGGGCATGGGTATTTGAAAGTTAGTATTTTTCTATGAAAATATTTGTAATTTTTTTTTAAATGTTCCTCTTAATCATGGAATAATTGGGTTCAATCAACATAAGATAGATAGGATTAGAAAGTTGAATAAAGTACAAACTTTTTCTTATTAAATAATTTAATTATAATTTTTAAATATAAATAACAAATAATTTGAATATGTGACTAATATTCGATATTAGAAACTAAAGTGCTAGGTAATTTCTTTTTTTTAACGCCTGTTGTGTAAACGCGACAGGTTGTGAGTTCGATTCTCACTCCAGGAAATTGTTAAAGTTTAGTATTTTCATTTCCTGGATTTGGTAACAAGGCAAAGCGCGGTGTTAAATTCCTACACGCAATGCCTCAACTCGGCGGAAAGTGGAAACCAAACCCAGGATGTGAAACATTTCCTGGAGTGGGAATCGAACTCACAACCTGTCGCCCTCACAGTCACACGATTTTTTTCTATCTTCATTTCCCACTTCCGGTCATCATTAATTAAATCTTCAAAAATATTTCAGTGTTCGAACCTAGGTGACATAAGAAGCAACCACGAACCCACAGTCACCTACGAAGGGGACAATAACGTGTTATCCCAACAAGCCGGTAACTGGCTACTGAGGCAATATGAAGCCGCACTCTCCGACACTGATATTGACTCACCACTGGGCACAGTGGCGTTTTTGAAGGACTATAGAACGATTAAAGATAGGACGTTTAATTGTACTAGTACACAGGAATTGAAGAATCCACAGTGTGAGTGTTTTTTTTGTTATATTAATAGTTAATTGTTAATAATAATTTAGTATTTTCATTTCTTGGGTTTGGTAACAAGGCAAAGCGCGGCGTTGAGTTCCGCCACTCAACACGCAATGCCTCAATTCGGCGGAAAGTGGGGAACGGAATTGTTGAAAGAGAATGGAGTGTCTTAACACTAGGCTCTTTGTTTCACTCTGCCTACCCCGCTATATGCGGGATACAGCGTGAAGTTAAAAAAAAAACAAAAAAAATATATTAATGATTATGTTCATGTACATATATACATACATACACATCACACCTTTAGAATTACTAGTGTCCCCGTAAATGTGTTAATAACGCGTTGCCTAGCAACGTATATGTCACTATATAGACATGGATGTCAAATTATGGTAGTGTGTGTAAAATTTATTTTATTAATTTTATATATTTTTTATTATTTTGATAATTATTCTGCACTCCTTCGCTATATAAACTATAAGTGTGCCAAGTTTCATGCTTCTCCGTCCGCGTAATTTTCGTAAAAAGGTGTTTAAAGTTCTTGCTTCATATATTAATCACATACAAATTCATAAGTATATAGTATAATCTATTTTCTGTATCACTCTTTTTCCAACTTAATCCTATACAAGTATTTATTTATCGTGACGCATTTTCGTTACATTCGCTACAAAATTTCACTACAAAAAAAATAATTATTTAATTCTTTCCACAGTCATAATATCGACATACAAATGGTTAATATGCTGGCTATTAAAGTATACACACGAAAAAAATGAACTTAACCTATCAAAAGGCCTCACAAAACTACAAGCCAGGAACAAAACTCAAGTGTACAGATGGAGGAATCTAACCAAAGTCTACGCGGAATATCTCTCCTTAATATTCTGCCTCGAATCCATAGAGAAAAAGGAAAAACAGCTGCAACCGATTTTGATGAAACTCTTCTCTTTGTACGGTTTATGGTCGTTAGATGAGAACTTAGTTGAGTTCTACCAAGGAGGTTTTGCTAAAGGAGGTGATATGGCGAGGCTGGTCCGGGATTCGATTCTCGAATTGTGTGCTGATGTAAAAAGTGAGGTAGTTAGTGTTGTGGATGCGTTAGCGCCTACTGACTTTGTGTTGAACTCTGTGCTGGGCAGGAGTGATGGGAAGGTTAGTGTGGGTTCTTTTCTTGTAATTTTTTTTATTAAGTATTTTTAAAAATGTGTTTATTAATTGATAACTATTTTCAGTTTTGATTATGTTTTAACGGAGTTTAACGCTGTGTTTCTTTTCATCAAATTGAAGAATTAAATATAATAAAAATTTTTCCTTAAGTGATGTTTGGAATTACAACAATAGTGATGTTAATTCGTTTATATAATATTTTATTAAAATTACAATTTATACCAATACCTAAATATATATTTATTAATAATTTTGGCCAAAGTGGCATAGTGGACCATAGTTTAAAATCAGACTGTAAACAGTTCTGGGTTCAATTCCCACTTGGGGAATGAACATATTTAAATTTTCCTTTTTGTCGCGATAATGCGTTTAATTCCGCTGAATTCCTTCTGCATGTCGAGAACGGAGTGTATAAACACTAAATTCTCTATGATTACCCTGAAATAATAAATAATAATGTTATTCTTTTCAGCTATATCAGAATCTCCAAAAGGCATTCTTCAGTCAGCCCGGCGTGTTCGAGAGAACGCCGTGGTGGCGTGATGTGGTACCATCGTCTAAATTGTAAGGAATATTTATAGATTTATATATTTATATAGAGAATTCGTAGGTTTTAGGATAAATTAATTAATTTATGTTGTAGTTTTTTTAATGTATTTGTTGAAGCGAAAGTGGTGATTATTAAATGCATAAAAAAATTTAAAAAGTTCAAATTGTGGATTATTGCTAAAAAAATATCTTAATATATTTGTATGAGAAATAATTTTCAAGCCACTTTTGCTGACCGTTTATTTTTTTTTTATTAAATTTAAAAAAATACCGATGGTATGATTTTTTTTATTAATAATTAATTTCTTTCTCGAAAATATGTACATATATTTTTTATGTAGTATAGGAATGTTGAACTTATGTTGGCACGGTACTTTTTGTCATCACTAACATATCAAATGATAACATTGCCATTAATTTATGATAAATTTAATAGTTGTTTTATGTTATGTGAATTCAAATTCCGTTATTTGTAATATTCATTTTTTATATTTAAACCAGGCGTGAATAAGTTAATAAATCAACTTGAATATATATTTTTTTAATATACAGTAGAATCTCCATTATCCGGGGTAATGTTGAGTATGGGGGTTCACGGATAATCGAATTATAATATTTTATTGACTTAATTGGTTCTAGAAATAGGACTAGTAATTACCGGAAACTTATGATACCGCACGCTGTGTCTCTTTATCCAGTATTTCATTAAATTATTTTTCGGAACAATTACATAAATGATTACATATATACATACAAAGCTTCACGCTGTAACGCGCATATAGCAGGGTAGGTAGAGTTAAGACACTCCGTTTCCTACTTGCGTGCTGGGTGGCGGAACTCAACGCCGCGTTTTGCCTTGTTACCAAACCCAGAAAATGAAAAATTCCATTTCCTGCAGTGGAAATCGAACCCACACCCTGTCGCATTTACAGTCGCACGCTTGTGCCTCTGTGCCACGACAGGCGTAGACATACATGATTAAAAAATAAATATATGTTCGTGTAATAATTCTATCACAAAATATAAATTACTTCAAAATAGTTAGTGTTAAAATAATCTTATATAAAAAAAAAACTACTGGCCCCTTAAAACACCAATGGGAACCCCGGTTAATCGAAACCTCAATGATTCTACTATATGTTCAAGCTGATTTATTTGTTGAGCGAATAAATGACAAAATATTAAAAAAAAATAAAGAAATGAAACAGTTTTAGTAAAGAAAAATATATAAATAATATTAAAACGGAATTTTCAGATAAAATTTTAACTTAAAAATATATGTCTTGTAAAGTTATGCATTTTCGATTTATTTACTTATTCACGCCTGGTCCAGTAATATAGCCGATATATATTGTAATAAGTAATTCTTAACTAATTTGTTTATAAAAAAATGGCCAAATAATATTTTTATATTAATATTTTCACAAAAATTAATTTAGTCCTGATTTATATGTTTGATTATTATTCAATATTATTTCTAGATATATTATAATAATGTTACCTTAGAAAGTATTTATTTAAATTTAATTTTATAGATTAAAAAAATTTTTTTCATTCATTCATTCAACTGTCATTCATTCAATTGTTTTAAGAACGAATGGTTTATTTTTTCTATGAAATGGTTTTGAAGAACTTTTTCTTCGTAAATTAAATATAAATAGGATTTTAAAATTAAAAATAATTTATTTATTTAATATAAATAAATTATTGTACAATTTAAAGTATTTGAAAGTTTCCTGTGAAAGTAAAATTTCTGGTTTTGGAAATTTTATCAATGGATGATTAATTAATTCTAATTATTATAAATAAATATGAATATATAATAATAACTTTTAAAATATTTAAATATATAGCAATATTTCAAAAAAATATGCTTTGGATAGCAGAGTTTCTAATAGGTTATCTAAACAATAATTCCTATTCAGATTTTTTTTTAGACTGCTTCGAGAAATTATAAAGGAGATTTTTTTTTAAAATATGTTATGGTATTATGAAGAGCTAGTTCTCTCTCAGCATTTATAATTTTTATTACAAAAAATATTTGAGACATTATTTTAATATTAAAGATGATGATTAAAATTATTAAATAATAAACTGAAAATTATTTTCAAAGATAAATTTCAATGATTTGCATTTTATTATATATTGTCTGTATATGTATATATATATATATATATTGCTTTTTGTCTTTTTTTTTAATTATCATGTTATGGTATTATGAAGAGTTCGTTCTCTGCATTCATATTTTTTTGTTAAAAAAATAATAATTTAAAATTCAACATAAAATTACTTTAATGTAAAAGATAATTAATGAAATTATTAAATCACAAAATTTAAGATTTATTTAAGTAATTAAAATTAATAAGTTGCGATTTATTATTATTTATTACTTATTTTAAACATATACAATGTTACATACATATATAGCTTCACGCTGTATCCCGCATATAGCAGGGTAGGCAGAGGGAACCTAATGTTAAGACACTCCGTTACCCACTTTCCGCCGAATTGAGGCATTGCGTGCTGAGTGGCGGAACTCAACGCCGCGCTTTGCCTTGGTACCAAACCAATATACAATGTTACTACATATTACAATAAAATTGCTGTTGAATCTGTACTAGAATGAAGCATTATTTTAAATAATACACATAATTTTTCTCTTTTTTTCAATAGTATTGTTATTGCTAACATTATGCTTTGACTTGAAAATATTTTAGAAAATCATTTCATACACACAGGGTACAAAAATAGATGTATTTTAGATATAAATAAATACTATTTGCCATAGAAATGAACTAAAATATTTTAATGTACTAAGAATAAGAAAAATATAATGATAATAGAGTTCCAGTAGTATAGGTTCGAATCCTGCTTCGT
Organism: Philaethria dido; assembly: GCA_033558755.1. Classification (NCBI taxonomy): domain Eukaryota; kingdom Metazoa; phylum Arthropoda; class Insecta; order Lepidoptera; family Nymphalidae; genus Philaethria; species Philaethria dido. Next base: position 16,117 of record JAKGSA010000850.1, on the reverse strand, counting down.
TCAAATTTTTATGTTTCTGAATTTTTTTTTGGCAAAAAAATGACTTCTTGATTGTAAAATTATTTGTTTTTTTAAATTATATAATATATCATGAAACAGCCAAATAAATAACCATAATGTAGATTTAGATGACTATTTATTTCATGGGTCCGTAGAAAATATTTTTTTACCCATAGGTATATTATTATTTATATATTTAAGTCTTTTCCAATTTAATTGTAATAAACTTAATGGTTTCATATAAAATCAAAGGGCTTACTGATTGATTCTATAGTTTTAGACATGTACTAGCTGTACCCCGTGACTTCGCTTGCGTGGAGTATACATACAATCTCTGTCACGTGTTTTCGTATGAATTTCGAAGAATCCTCTCTTAGTACTGAAGTTTAGTTCAAGTTTAATTTGAAATTAACTAAGTTAACGGTTTATATTTTAGTATTCGAAAAAATAATCTAGGAAATTCGACGTTTAGAACATTTTAAAGTAGTTGGTAGTCACAAGGAGACAGGTAGTCGCTTACCAAAATATTTATTTATTTTTTTTAACTTTACACTGTATCCCGCATATAGCAGGGTAGGCAGAGGGAACCTGAGAACCTAGTGTTAAGACACTCCGTTCTCTTTCAACAAATCCGTTCCCCACTTTCCGCCAGATTGAGGCCAAAAACATATACCATTAAAATAGTTTAATTTAAAATTAATATTTAATTGTATTGTTAGAGTATTTTGACTGAACGTTGGTTCTGGGGCCCTGAGTCTCCTACGGAAAAATGTCATTTAATATATCTATTCTAGATAGATCTAGGATCAGGCCTCTTTGATTTTATATGACATGCCAAAAACATCGGACCCGTTGTTTTTAAGTGAATAACTTAAATATATTGTTGATGTCATACGCATTATTTGTAATTAATTACATTTTTTATATTTATCTTTATTCCTATATTTCGAATAATTTAATAGTATTTTAGTATAAAGTATGAAATTATTATTTACACTTCTATAGTTATGTTTCTAGAATCTAATAGAATGAATAGTTTGGAAGTGCCTTCCTACATGTAATATTGTTATTACACATAGAAACGACTACTTGAATAAAAATAATTTTCACAAATGGTATTTTGTTTTATTTTAATAGTTTGGTGAATTGGCCTTTTTTTCAGAGTCAAAGTCAAATAATTTTATTCAAAATAAGAAGTTACATGCTTCATTTTTTGAACGTCAAATAATTTATCACCAGTTCACTAAATTTAATGCCTCAGACCTGAGAAGAACCGACGCAAGAAACAAAAATGCTTCGAATATTTGGCTTACCGGGTGCAATGGTTTTAGCTCCACGCATGGGTGAGAAATTTCGAACAAAGAAGATGGTAAAGATTATTACTTAATGATTTTATAAATGATAACACGCCTTGGGAATGAAATGCTCGTTCCAGTCTATTCATTATCTAGTCTATATCATTGTGTTCACTTACTTAATGACGACTGACCGAGAAAAATGGTAGTCCTACTGAGTTTTCTTGCGCCGGTTCTTCTCAGGTCTGAGGCATTAAATTTAGTGAACTGGTGGTTAATTATTTGATGTTCAAAAAATGAAGCATGTAACTTCTTATTTTGAATAAAATTATTTGACTTTGAATCTGAAAATGTAGTGTTAAGACATTCTATATTCTTATGATTTCCGTTCCTCACTCCTTCCTCCTCCGGGAAACGATTGACTCTAAACGCGAGTGCTTGTGGATTTAATGCCCACTCGAAAGTCTTATTATATTTAAATTATTTTAATTTCTCCACTCTGATAATACAACGTGCGGCGTTGAGTTGCGTTACTCAACATTCAATCAATCAATGTCTCGAATTCATGTGGAAAGAACGGAATATCTTGACAGCAAGTTGTCTGTCTAACGCCTGTCGTGGCGCAGAGGCACAAGCGTGCGATTGTAAACGCGACAGGTTGTGAGTTCGATTCCCACTCCAGGAAATGTAAAATTTAGTATTTTCAATTCTTGGGTTTGGTAACAAGGCAAAGCGCAGCGTTGAGTTCCGCCACTTAACACGCAATGCCTCAATTTGGCGGAAAGTGGGGAACGGAATTGTTGAAAGAGAATGGAGTATCTTACACTAGGTTCTCTGGTTCCCTCTGCCTGCCCTGCTATATGCGGATTACAGCGAGAAGTTCTATCTACGTTGCTGTTATTAAATCGTAATTTCACGCACATCACATTTATCCCGCATTACACATAATTATAAAGAATAAAAATCCTACTGAACCAAATCTTCAAATTTAGAAAGCAAATACAAATAAAGTAAGCTATAAAAGCTTATTGTGTTATATATTTGAATTAAGTCCTTTCAGTTGACACCCCACACGGTACCCATCAATGATTTTTTGGTTTTCATTCATGACGTAACTGTTTCTAGAGGGCGCTATATTGAATTAAAAGTGACGTCACATATCTTAAAACACTTGGAGTATCAATACCTAACGTCATCTTAATTATATAATTTAGTCTAGTGGTTTGAAAGTTATGAGGTAATAAAAAATATTACAAACATACATGATACGCGCGAAAAACATAACCTCCTCCGACAGTCGGGTGTGAAATGCTTAAAAGCTGTGTATTCAGAGGCGAACGTCCGTTATATGTAGAAGATATCTGTTTTATTGGCGGAACCATCGCCGCGCTTTGTCCAAATGTAGGCTTAAAGGGCCCTTTACAAACCTGCCACTTATCAATTTAAAGTTAAGATTAAAAACATATTATTGAAAAAAGTATATTATTCTGTCCAAGAACACTATAATGATGTTAATATGTGGAAATAAATGCTGTTGCCGCTTACCCGGAAGGCTCATCATAGTTGTATATTTATTGTAAAATTTTATTTGAAAAGAGCAACTGTTGAGTTTCTTGCCGGCTCTTCTCAGCAGAACTGCCTTTAGTAGCTTCCGTTAGGACTGACACGACTGACATGTTTTGTAAATTGACGACTCGAAAGTGCTTGTAACAACCTATTTAAATAAAGAATATTGTGATTTTTTTTAATAATTCGTTTTGATTTTTAATTTGATAAAGTGTAATTCCTCATTGCATTCTGTGTATTGTAGTCTAACTTCAATATTATTTTGTATTATTTCTGTTTTTCATTTTGTGTTTATTTTAAATTATTTATATTGATGCATGCTGTATCCACCTTAATAGATGATGAATTTAGCTTTAAAAGTTTTAATCTGTATTTTTTCTATTTTGTAATATGTATTGTAATCATCACTGGTTGATCTAAATAAATAAATTAAAAAAAAATAAAAAATAATGCAACTCTCTACCTAACCATTGGTAATGCAACTGAAAAGGTGTAAAAAAGAAAACGCAAATATTTTTTAAAACATTTATTATTCAGAAACATTGTAAAGAGAAACGTGTCATTGTTTTGTGCTTTAACAGTAAAGGTGGTGCAGTTAAGAATTTTAGTACATTTATTAAAGTATTCATCTATATATGTATAATACGTAGACGGTTCCTAAGTACACTGGGACAAGAGCAAAAACAAATTTATAAAAGACCCATTTAATCTGTTAAGGGGGGAAAACACTTTTGTTAATCCAGCTACAGATTGCGAAATCATGAAAATTCTTGACGCATCGTCAATATGATGGCATATATACTCGTATAACCACTCTTAATAGATAAGAACAACGTAGAACGTAAAGCGCTCAATATATTACGATTAATTTCCACGACGAAAAATGTCGTCATGCTCATTGCAGGTTTTATGTATGACGAAATGTTTCGTCATGCCCCGTTAACAAGTTCAGTTTCTAAGATTGTAATTTTGTCATTGTTCGAGGTGAATGAATTCTTCAAATAATGACGAAATAATTATAATGAATCCTTAAAATAATCAGAAAATTACAACATTAGGAACTTTTAAATGGCTCTCCTCTAAAGTTTTGCTTTGCACTTGTACAAGTGTTCTTAGTACCAGTCGTAGATATCTCTCAAAACGTGGAAATTTTGTTAAGAAATTATAATGAATAGATTTATTTCATATATATTTGAAATTGAATATTAGGCTATTAAAATAATATTTACATATAGGAAGTATAGCTTTGTGTTAAAGTAATACTTTAGGGTTTCATAACTTGTAGAGAAGATTTAAATTGTATTAAGAGTATTGTTTTCAGTTATTTTAAAATAACTTGTTAATATTTTCACTCGACTCTAAACTAGGAGGTCATAGGTTCGACGTCCAGTAAATATATTTGTGTGTATCAGTGATTATTACAAATTTTAGAAGTCACCTTTAATCTATTTTAGAAACAATGAGTAAATTGCCATCATATAAAAATTAAATATTCACAACCTAAAACGAAAGAGATTTGTCACTACCATTTATAGAAATTTGCTTAAAAACCATTAATAATATTAATACGCAATTTATGTTAAATTATAAAATACATACATACATACATACATACATACATAGCTTCACGTTGTATCCCGCATATAGCAGGGTAGGCAGAGGAAACCTAGTGTTAAGACACTCTGTTCCACACTTTCCACCGAATTGAGGCATTGCGTGCTGAGTGGTGGACCTACACGCCGCGCTCTGCCTTGTTACCAAACCCAGGAAATGAAAAATACCAAACCCAGGAAATGAAAAATATCAAACCCAGGAAATGCACAGGACTTTCAAATTTTGCAGGAGGAAGAAAAAATTCAACTCAACACGCAATGCCTCAATTCGGCGGAAAGTGGGGAACGGAATTGTTGAAAGAGAACGGAGGGTCTTAACACTAGGTTCGCTGGTTCCCTCTGCCTACTCCGCTATATGCGGGATACAGCGTGAAGTTAAAAAAAAAAGAGAAAAAAGTGTATAACTTGCCTTTCTAAGTTAGTTTAAATCGATTACGATTTTTTGCACTTTTTGTGACTTACGTTGTTTCTGCACTCACCGATTCAATTATTCCATTATTAACTGAGCGACTGACAAACATTCGAAACTTATGACCGTAAAAACTTGTAGATAGGTATTGTAGGTGAAAATTATGTTTTAAACAAAATTACTAACTTTTCCGAAGAAGTTATTTCCATATCACAAAAGATAGAAATAAAAATAATATTTACAGAGCCATAAAGCCCACACAAACAAAAGTGTGGGCTACCATTTCTTAATATATAAAAAAAATCTGTGAAATACACCATAATAGTTCAAATTCCATATATTTAACGAAGACTATAAATAGGAGTTCAAGTCTCATCAAAAATTACTTTTAAAAATAATTACTGATTTAAAAAAGAATACTCAAAGGCCTATTCCTGTCTAACTCTATTTGTGAGTCGGTGGAAAAATATGGCAGTAGCTAATAGAGTATAATATAGTAGATTAATATCGTAAAGAACTTATATTACCGATTACTAATCGGCAAAAATCCTAGTACTAAAAAAGAAAAAAGCACTGAATACATACATAGCTTCACGCTGTATCCCGCATATGGCAGGGTAGGCAGAGGGAACCTAGAGTTAAGACACTCCGTTCCCCACCTTCCGAAATTATAATCCAAGTGAATGTAAAAAAAATCTAAAAAATTATAAGAAGTACGAATTTGTATTCGTTTAAATTACCGATACATTTTTAATAACCATTAGAATACTAGCACATTCCTCAGAGCTGCACTCAATTCGCGCGAGGTATGGCAAGTGTCAAAAATTTTGGGTCACATGAACCAGATAAAGAATGAACTCTTGAAGAATTACCCTTATGCTATTAGTAATAAATATATATTTATAATAACACAGAAATTAATATTTTACCTTAAATAAAAACTAAATAAAATTTAAAATTCATTTTGTTTAAGTATCTATTCAAACTTACTAATATTAGAGAAGATCGAAGAGTTGAGAACATTACGTTTAACAACAACCTATATATAATATTTTAATATAACATATCCGTATGGCGTGAATAAGTTAATAAGTCGAATTGCATTTTTTTAAATATTACTAGGCATTATAATTGCGTTATTTATAAGGTAAAATGAATGATTACATAAAAGAAATCAAGAAAAATAAACATTTTAGTGCGAAAAAGCATTTAAATAACATAAGAATTGAATTTATAAAATCTTAACTTAAAAATGTCTGTTTTTGATAGTTTTAGTGTTAATCACACACTTAGCAAACGAAAAACATATTTAGAAAACGTATAAAAATTTAAACACAGCGGGACTCGAACCCGCGCCTCTTGGAAACCGTCCAAGCGCTCTGACCACTAAGAAATAGTCTGTGTGTGTGGCAGAAATTTGTAAAAATCTCTACAGATGCTAACAACATAAAATAAGTTGTAACAAGCGTATACGATATTTCAAGGCAACTGGATATAGAACGCATGGCTTAGTAGTCAGAACGCTTGATAGTTTCCAAGAGACGGCAGGTTCCAGTCCCGCTGTTTTAAAAATTTTTATACGTTTTCTAAAACCGTTTTTTAAAAATGTCTGCCCTGAAAAGCATTTTCGATTTATCAACTTATTAACGCCCAGTACGGATATATATTATATATGTGTGCTAAATACTACCACTAATAGACTAAATACATTTATCATACACAACCACTAATATTTCATAGTAAAATCACGTGAAGATTCAGAATTTTAAATTTAACGCAAAATCATTTTCAAATTAATAAGAAATTATAATAACAATAGAATATTAAAATAGTTTAAACATATATATATATATATATATATATATATATATATATATATATATATATATATATATATATATATATATATATATATATATATATATATATATATTTTAATTCAGATGGCCAGAGAAAGAATTAGTAGCAAGTGAATGTCATAAAGAAACGCCATTACCATTAACGCCTTTAATCTCTGTAACTTATTAAAAATTGAAATTCTAATCGATTTAATTCAATTCAATTTAATTCTAATAATATTGGGGCACTTTTTAATTAAAAATCACAAAATTTCATTCATTTAACTTCTTTGTGAAAATGAGAATTATAGATAATAAGATTTAGTGAATTTTAACCGCTATGTTTGAATTCTGTATCTCCTAAACATTCTACAAACATACATACATCAGCTTCAATGTTGTATCCCGCATAGCAGTAGGCAGAGGGAACCTAGTTAAGACACCTGCCCCCTTTCCGCTGAATTGAGGCATTGCGTGCCGAGTGGCGGAACTCAACGCCGCGCTTCTTTCCTAAACAAAATATCTAAGTGCTGGACTAACTAAAATATAATCTTAAATCAACCTACATATGGCTTAGTTAGTGAAAACATTAGACATATCATCTAAGGAGCACAAATTCAAAACCTCATTTCAAAAAAAAAAGACAGATAAAATACACACAACCTAAATCTCACAAATCCCAATAAAAATCATCTGCCATAAAAAACTAAAAATTGGCCAAAATTTAACTATTACAGTTACAGTCCGTTACAGTCGAACTGGTGATACGTATCACCGGGTTTTGCCGCCAGAGTCACATCTCCACCATTAAAATATCATCAGGACTTTCAATATACGTATGGCTTAGTTAGTAAAAATGTTAGAACGTCACCATAGAGACACAGATTCAAAACCGTTCTTTCAAAAAAAAATCTCCATACAAAAATTTCCCACAACTAAGTGAAATTAGAACATCACTTAAAGGATACAATTTCAAAAACATTCTTACAAAAAAAAAAACAAACAAACAAAACATTTCCCACACAAAAAATTTCCAATACAACCCAAATTTCACAAAACCCAAAAAAATCACCTACCATAAAAAAAACTAAAATTTGCCAAAATCTAACTATTATCACTATCAGTGACAGTCGAACTGGTCATACGTATCACCGGGTTCTGCATAGAGTCGCTAGAATCGCATTCCACCATTAAAATATCATCAGGACTTTCATTTCTATCCGAGTTACTCTCCGTGTACGTCCCAGTAGGAGACTTATCCTCAATAACCGCTTTCAAGTACGACTCTCTGTCCAATATATTTGCGTCTCTAGCTAGAGCCAGGACATCTAGAGACATCATACTCTTAGACTTATCAGATTTCGTGATAGGATTCATTGCTTCGTAAATAACTTCTCGACTAATCGACTTTGTGCGAGAGAGTTTTGACTCCACATATTTCCCTGTATTCGTGCTGGTTGAAGGCGCACTTGAGTTTCTCGGCGAATTATTAGTAAATTTCGATTTTTTCTGCTGATTCGTTTCCTTCATCATTAACAATTGGTCTAGTTTGTTTATAGTTTCGTTTAGCTCTTGCGCCCAGGCTTCGTCTGTTTCGGCGTCATTCCTGTCGATTGGCTTGAGTGCTAGTTCTCTAACACGCATTCTAAGCTCTTGGAGACTGGAATCTTCATCATTTACGTTGTTTTCATCATGGATCGGGTCCCTTTCTGCTCCCACTCCCGGTTCCCTCGGTCCTACAGGTATGGCGTCCTTCCCTGGCGGGTATTCCCCTCGTCGTCTATGTATCTCTTCAGATATTTCCTCCAAAGCCTTCAAAGACTTGGAATATCTGAACTTAGCGTCCGCTATGAGACGTTGTAGCTTTTCGATTTTCTCATTTTGTGCTTGTAATTGTTCATCGCATAACTTTTTCTCGTCGAAGTATATTCTTGATTTCATTATGTTCCTTTTCAGATTCTCTTCGAGTTGTGTCACCTGAGAAAGTTAATTATTTTTAATGTTATAATTTTATTACAATGTTTGACTTTTAACGCGACATTTACAGGTTCGAATCCCATTCAGGGAAATGATTATATTGAAATTTTATATTTATTTATTTGCCACTAGGTTCTCAACCTACCCTGATAAAACATGATAAGATAAAAATATATTTTATTATAAAAACATTATCATTTTCTGGGTTCCGCTACTCAATTCGTCGGAAAGTGGGGACGAAAATGTTGAAAGAGAATGGAATGTCTTAGGTTTATTACACTAGGTTCTCGGGTTCCCCCTGCCTACTCTATTATGTACGGAATAAAGCGTGAAGCTAAAAGAAAAAATAATTAACACTTAATTTTAGCGGAAATTGACGCTTATTTTATTATAAGTGGATTTATTTTTATTCACCTTACGTTCAGCTGCAATGTATGCAATTGCTTTCTTCTGATGTTCCCGACCACTCTCTGCTTTACGTTTTTCTGCGTCCATGACCTGAAAATAATAAAAAGAAATTATAAATTTCATAATACAGTACGATGGAGTGGAGTTCATTGACCTCATTGCATGTACAATGTTTATGAGTTATTAGTGATACCTACTCGAGGGAAGTATATGTTTAAAATATTTTTTTTAGCTTCACGCTGTATCTCGCATATAGCAGGGTAAGCAGAGGGAACTTGAGAACCTAGTGTTAAGACAATCCGTTCTGTGTGAACATTTCCGTTCTCCACTTTCCGCCGAATTTGCCGCCGCTTTGCCTTGTCACCTGAGCCAGGAAATGAAAATACTAAATGTTATTTTAAAATTTTCATTTCCTGGATCGGAAATCGAACCCAGTACTTGTCACGTTTACAGTCGCACGCTTGTGCATCTGCGCCACTACAAGCGATTTAATATATGTGTTAATATTATATTTTAATATTCATTTCCCGTCGGTTAACCACAACACACATTATTTCAAAAAAGGTCATCATCGAAGCGCCATAATAAAAGAACTGAATTGAAGGGCATTACAAAAAAAATTTCAAAAGTATATATTTCAAATCATAATGAAATTCAAGTATATGTAAATTTAAATTCAAAAACATGATTTTTGAATATTTTTGATAGTTTAAATCATGTATTAAATCACACACTTAGGACACTAAAACCATTTTTAGAAAACGTATAAAATTTTGAACGAAGAGGGACTCGAACCCACGCCTCTTGGATACCGTAGAAGCGCTCTGACCACTAAGCCATGCGTTCTTATAGGGCTGCGTCGAAATTCTTATACGATTGTTACAACTTATTTTTTAATTTCAATGTGTTAAATAATGAAGTTGAAGTTCCTAAATACCTTAATAATGGCATGGTTGAGTACTTCCTGCCAGTTACTGTCGAACTGCCACTCATCTTGCTTACTCACGAAGCGCTGCTCCGCGAGGGTCACCGTTTCTTTAGCTGCGGCGTGCAACTCTAAAAGAAATATTAAAAAAAAAAACAATTATATGAGGTAATTTAAGCCTTATTCCTGAAAAAATCTTAATTTAGCAAAAACAAAATTAAATATATTCCTTTTTCATAAATTTCGTTCAGTAAGAAAAGCGATATAAAATAAAATACAGTAAAAATAAAATTATTACGAATAACTCAAAAACTACTCGTCAGATCTTAACTAAATTTAAATAAGACCAAAACCTTATATATTGAATTAAAAAGTTACATAATAACGCCTGTCTTGGCGCAGAGGCACAAAGCGTGCGACTGTAAACGTGACAGGTTGTGGGTTCTATTCCCACTCCAGGAAATGGAATTTTTCATTTCCTGGGTTTGGCAACAAGGCAAAGCGCGGCGTTGAGTTCCGCCACTCAGTACGCTATGCCTCAATTCGGCGGAAAGTGGAGAACACAGTGTCTTAAAACTAGGTTCCCTCTGCCTACCCTGTTATATGCGGGGTACAGCGTGAAGATATGTATGTATGTAATAACACATAAAAAATACAGACGAATTGAGGATTTCTTCCTTTTTTGAAGTCGGTTAAAGGGGACCAAGGTTATATAATGTTTAATATACTTTTTTATTTTAATATTTAAAAATTTAACAAGATGACGAAGACGTATATAAGTTTCAATGTCAATGGAGTAAGAAATATGGTATGCTCTAAAACTTCAAGCTTTTTTCCTATATACGAGTAGTAGTATAAACAGCGCCTAGTGTCAAGACACTCCATTGCACATACTGCCTAGAATTAAGACATTGCATAGTAAAAAACGGAACTCAACGCCGCACTTTGTCATACAGTTGAAAAATAAAAACACCTTTTTTACAAATAAACAGTAAGAACCCAAAACGAATCAAAGTATGGTAATATGGTAACCACAGTAATATATATAATAGCAAGGTCGTCCATATCTAACACATTCAGCGAGCCTAATCTTATCTCGCGCATGTTTGTCTGTTTCGTTACAATATTTACTATGAAGTTACGACATTTGTTAACTGTTTTCGAATTTATTTAGTTTACAGTTATTTCAGGCCATCATGGTGCAGAGGCACAAGCGTGCGACTGTAAACGCGACAGGTTGTGGGTTCGATTCCCACTATTTTTCAAATATAATTATATTTTTTAAATATGTCACTATAATCGATATATTTTAAATAGGTCACTATAATTCTAAAGATGCGATATAATATATTTAATCAAGATTCTCTGCCTGCTCGCTAACTGAAGATCTTACGTAAATTTAAAAGAAATAATTAAAATCACGGGAGATAGTATAAATTAAATAAACATTGTAATTTATTTGTTTAGCTTCAGTTGACTTTCAAGAGCTTATCACTACCAAACATTCACCCGTGTAATGTATGCAAAATATGATAAACTCATGTATCCGCTTCGCAACGCATAAAAAATTATATTGCATATTTTTTTATAATTAAAATTACATATATACATAACGCCTGTCGTGGCGCAGAGGCCTGGTAGAGGTTGTGGGTTTGATTCCCACTCCAGGAAATGTAAAGTTTAGTATTTTCATTTTTTGGGTTTGAAAACAATGCAAAGTGTGTCGTTGAGTTCTGCCACGCAATGCCCTCAAATCGGCGGAAAGTGGGGAACGGAATTGTTGAAAGAGTGGAGTGTCTTAACACTAGGTTCTCTGGTTCCCTCTGCCTACCCTGCTACACTACAGCATGAAGCGAAAAAAAGTCTCAATATCTTTTAACTCTTTCTGCTGATTTAGAACATATTCTATGTAGCGTAGCAAAATACAAGCCCAAATAGGACTTTAATAGGTACTTTGTACCATGACAAAGAACTTTCCTTTAAAATTTGAACATTTAAAGAAACAGTTCAAAAATGATAAAAAACTATGCAACAATAACAATTTTAAATAAGAAAAAATAAAGTATAAAACCGTGCCTTAGTTGACATAACAGATATGCATATTAAATAAGCGCTGAAGTTTCTACTCTGCGACTTCAAATGACAGTCAAGGAAATATTTATATTTTCAGTCTGTTGTATTTTTTTTTCTAAAAAAAAAGTAAAGAGCTTAAGACAGAGCTTTCAATAATACTCATAATAGCAATACATAAAGCATGAAAAAAACGTTATGTGCAATGGCGGCCTTATCACTCTAAGCGATTTCTTACAGGCAACCGTTAAAATACAAAACTTTGGGTCAGAAACAGCAGTAGGCGCAAAAGTATATATATATATATATATATATATATATATATATATATATATATATATATATATATATATATACATACATACATACATACATAAGTAAATAATACATTTATAAATACAGTACTAAACATTATATATTGTTTTTAAATGTAATATATATATATTAATAGAAGTGGAAATAGAGAGATATATAAATAAGAAAACACAAGGTTAAAATATATAAATTCTAAATATTTAGTACGTGGGTGCTACAATTGCGTAACCCGTACGTTACGTGAGGCTCACATTGTTTCACTTATGCAGATTGTGAGGTGATCTTAATTTATTGACCGCTACCTTTAATGTGGTAGGACTTTACACTAGCGTTACTATTTAAACTACGTACCATAACTTTTGATTTTTTTATCGGCTTATCTTTCATAAGATTATAATGGAAATCAGTCACTTGGGGAAATTACCAGCGGGCTAAGTAAGGCTGAACCTGACAATTTGCGAGATTAGGGACGCCAAAAAAACAAGGTTGAAAAAACTGAACACACACAATTCGTGGGATTAGGGATTACACAAAAGCTCAGGGAGGATTGACAAACTAAATTCACAATTTGTGACATGAGGCGCCAAAGACACAAGCTGGACAAAAACAACAACCTGCTTATATTTTATATGGAAAATATGTAAATTTGCTACTGTAATAATATTTTACCTACCTACATAAAACATATTAAACTTTTGCATTTCCTGGGTGGGGGAATCGAACCCATAACCTGTCGCGTTTACAATCACCTTGTGCCTCTGCGCCACGACAGGCGTAATAAAATCTTTATTATTATAGTCAAAATTTTTATGTAAAAATATTTTAAAACAATATAAACACCAGTAGTCCTTAGTAACCGACTGTAGCCGAGTCAGCACCTACAGGAAGACAGCAATTTGCTATCACAACGATAAGATTCCCCATAATGCTGTAACATGGACCATTAATCGCACTGCGAGCGCTGTGAATAAACTACCAGTATCTATACAAATACCTAACGTAATATTATTACATTGCGAACAACATTTTTAAAAGAGATATCTAAATTATTCCTATAACCGACTTCAAAAAAGGAGGTAGTTCTGAATTTGACTGTATTTTTTTATGTGTATTATTGAGTAATTTCTTACTGGGTGATATGATTTTGACGATTCTTTTTTTATATGATAACTTCTTGTTTTTCTTTATTTATATAATAGATTTTGATGTGGTCCCATTTAAATTTAGGCAAGATCTGACGAATAGTTTTAGTACATTTTGTTTGTAGTTGGTAATGGTTATTATTTTTTTTTTTAACTTCACGCTGTAACCCGCATATAGCAGGGTAGGCAGAGGGAACCAGAGAACCTAGTGTTAAGACACTCCATTCTCTTTCAACAATTCCGTTCCCCACTTTCCGCCGCGCTTTGCCTTGAAAATACTGAATTTTACGTTTCCTGAAGTGGGAATCGAACCCACAACCTGTCGCGTTTACAGTCGCACGCATGTGCCTCTGCGCCACGACAGGCGTTCGTGGCGTGGTATTCGTCTTTTCTAAAATAAAATTTATTTAATATTAATATATATAAAATAATTAGTAATTACAATTTTTTTACTACTAACGCAAATACTTCTCATCAGGTCTTAACTAAATTTTAATGGGACCACATCAGAATCTCATGTAAATGTTACATAATGTTATTCCATTAGAAACGCTAGCTATCATATAAAAAAAAGAATCATCAAAATTGGTACAACCCGTAAAAAGTACACACATAAAAAACAGCCAAATTGAGAACTTCCTTTTTTTTTAAATCGGTTAAATATTTCAAAACCATAGAACTTATTATTTAAAGACGAAAATAACAGAAAATTGACTTAAATTCCTTACCACTAGCCCTTTGGAACTGCACAGCAGCACGTTGGCACTCAGACCTGGCTGAAGACGCCGAGGCCACCGCGTCGTGATACGGCCGTGACTTATCCACACACGTGCCCAAACGTTTGGTTAATGCTTGAAGTCTTCGAGATGTCTCATTAAGTAATAGATGGAAAGTTTTCATAGATTCCTGTAACAATATGTTACTTTATGAAGTATACCTTCTATAAAAATCTTTATAAATAAAAATGAATGACCGAAATGTTTGTACGCGGATAGCTTCTAAACGACTGCAATATATTGGATCTTTCTTTTATGTGTTCTATATTGTCAGGAGGTTTGTACGAAAAAGTATATTTAAAAAAATAATAGTAACCATTTAAATGTCTCACTAGTGACGGCAAAAAAATTTAGCGGTACAAACTTCGCCGGGACAGCTAGTAGTATATAATACAAAGAGCCGAGCTAGTGCTGGGTCCATTGCATTGCAGGAAAGAGTTCGGAGCAGTTAGAATCGGTACATTTATTTGAAACCTATCTAAAATATAGCTATTTATCTTATAATACAGATATATATATGACTGTATCGGCATTCCGTTCTCTCTGACTAACCCCCTAAGGATAAAGCGTGAGGCTAAGTTAAGTTAAATTATCTAAAGTATACAAATAAAATTTCCCATGAATGAATTCTATCATTCGGCATTTTAGTCAACACTTTGTAGTATTTTTTTTACGAAATTTCCATATTTTACAGGAAGATCAAAAATAAGTGAAAATGACATTCCGAGATTTTCACTTCCCTTTTTTTTATTGACAACAAATATGAGTAAAAGACACAAAAAACTAAAAGACAGTGTAATTTATTTTAAATCGATCTCATAGGACTATATTTATGGTTAACTCTTAGTTCATCAATTAAAGCATGTACAATGGTCGCATTGAGGTACTGAGGCGACAGTGCTAATTGACCCCATACATTGAACATACGCAACCAACTCGCAATTGCATAGTATATGAGTACTAGATGATTACAATCACTTTAGCTATTTCGTTCTAGCTGGACTAGAATTTACATATAATTATTTGATTTGTATGCTTTAAGCTTTTCTTTTAAAATATATTTTATTATTTAGCAATAAAAAATATCTTGGAAGTTATTTTGAAACATTTTTACCGTCTAATTTGCTTGAATTAATATTTTAGGAAAAAATGAAAAAACGACTTCAACTAAAATGCACTAGAGTAAAATTATTACGAATAACTCAAAAAGTGGGGAACGGAATTGTTGTAAGAGAACGGAGTGTCTTAACACTAGGTTCTCAGGTTCCCTCTGCCTACCCTGCTATATGTGGGATACAGCTTTTTTTTTTGTCTTTCACAACCTGTTTGTCATTGAGTAAACGTTATATGAACGTAAGACCACCTTTCTATGAATAGTAGACATGAATGATAACTTATTACTGCCCTTTAGTGCAATTATATAAAATCTTATTAAAAGACTTCAAAATGGAAGAACGCTTGTCGTGACGCAGAGGCACAAGCGTGCGACTGTAATGGCGACAGGTTGTGGGTTCGATTCCCATTCCAGGAAATGGAATTTTTCATTTCCCGAGTTTGGTAACAAGGCAAAGCGCGGCGTTGAATTCCGCCACTCAGCACGCAATGCGTGGGGAACGGAGAGTCGTAATACTAGGTTCCCTCTGCCTACCGTGCTATATGCGGGATACAGCGTGAAGCTATGTATGTATGTTAAATGGAAGAAGTTCTTAATTTCTGTGTGTTACTACATATAGTTTTACTGGATTAACCAATTTTGATGATATTTTTATATATGATAGCTAGT